>VDFB02132243.1:0-61041 GCA_007258455.2 Sequoia sempervirens | reverse complement strand
TGTGATGCATATTTTTTTGTAATTTTTTTCCAAGTAAATAATTAATTATGAATTTTTCATTACAACTTTAAAAAAATAAAAAACTTGTATGTCTGACCACCTTAACTTGGTCAAAACTTCATGAAATTCATTTTTTTTAATGCTATAGTATGCAGAGCATAGAATGTGACACATGTTTCAGATTCAAAAAATTTGATACTGTTTGAAAGCTATAAATGTATTTCAATCAACCTATCAATCACGACTTTAGTCATAATTCAAGTAGAAAATGCATAATAATTATTTATTAAATTCAAAGTAAAGCATAATTTATATTGGTGGAAAGATGAGAATCTCCTTTAAAACACTTTTTGTTTCATCAATTTTGGGTAAAAAAATTTTTGTCAACCACATACCCATCATATCACCACTTTTTGGCCCATCATGATCCTACACATACCTAGGAAACACATAACACATAACTAGATGATGTAGCATTAGTAGAACAACTTGCATACCTTTTCAACACTTGAAATTGGTATTGAGACACTACACAAGAATTGAGAGCACATTCACCAAGCCATAGGAGAAGAGAACACATATTGAAGCTCCCTATCCTAAGCTACCTTTAATATATAACATCATCCCCTTCAACTTTGTTGGAGTTTTAGATATTTTCTTTGCAATATGTCTTTCAACTAAATGTTAATTGCCCAATCCATGCACAAGTATTATTTTAGTGGTAGAGTCTCAACCATACTATTCATTTAGCACCATTTACTTAGTACCCTTGAAATATATGGCTTACAAATTTTGTCACTAATCATCTCATTAGTATTGGGGCTTCAAGCTTGTCCTTATTTGTATACCTTATAGGGAGCACCCAAAACATTAAACCTCGACTCTTCATCACTTTAAAAAAGTACCTTTTGGAGAATGATGTTTGTCCTTGCCTCTCCTTATGTACCTTCTCCTTGCCATCTAGAAACCTCAAACTTTGATGTTCTCTTATCTACTTTTCAAATTATAACTTTTCATCCCCATAACCAAGTACTTCCTTTCACCTTTAATGCATAACTTCCTATAACTTCCTCCTATATCATATTTGAGTTCTAAATGATGACATATGTTTAAGATGATACTAAGTATGGAGTATCCTTAGACCATGATCCTTGACAAGGGTATGAGTAATGGGTCACTCATGACCCCAAATTCTTAAAACATTAAAACTTCTACATTTTTCATGATTTTCTCCTATTGAACTTAGATAAAAATAGAGATAGCATATTAAATAAATTTGTAGGCTAATCAAAGATGTTAATTAATGAAAAATTGAGTTGTACATAAAGGAATTTTGAGAAAACCAAATTCTATAATTTGGGGAGAGGTTTGTTCAAAATTATAAGAAACTATAACTACTAGCTTGCCAACTAAACAAGTAGATACCAAATCGCTAGCTAAGCTAGTGATTAACTATACACCAACACCCTTGCTTAAGAAAGAATTAGGTTGGAACAAAGAGTGGGTCCTTGAAACAAGGCCTAATGAGTTGCCCAAGTATAATGCAACTCTCACTAAGTGGAGAAAGGGAGAGAAATAAGTGGTAAAATTCTTGCCCCTAAAAGAGAAAAAAATGATGATTTTTAAGTGATTATTTAATATAATTTTTAGAGTCAAATTATATATTTGTTTCAATTTATTGAAAAGGTCATAACATTCACTATAAAGAATAGTTCTATGTTCTAAATCACCTAAAGAGTTGTTGAAAGAAAAAAATTGACTAAACCCTAAGGTTTAATATTGGGTTATATGTAGTAGACCTCGGTATGATACAATGGAAAGAGAGAACTAAGACATCAAATAAGTATAAACTGGATTATTAATAAATTATACTAAGCAATATATATACACCAGTAAATACACAAAATCATATATTCATGTACTTCTTTGGCTTATACATGGATTATAATTAATTTTTCATGCTTTAATCTCACTTATCATCTTCCTCATTTTTACATGTATTTAATTCATTTGGTAGTTGTTAGTAAATGAAAATAAAAGAAGTCAACTCTAATTAAAAAGTCTAAATCACTTTATAATAAAACAATTATCTTAATCAAGTCTAATTTTTTTTTAAAAACATTCATATCTTAAACTACTTTGTATGGAATCTTTTATTAATAAAATTTGATTAAAAAATTCTACTTTCTAAGCAAGCATGAAGGTATATATATAGTGTTGAATGGTTCACAAGGAAAAACATCAGTTCTAAAAGACTTTTGGGATATTATTAAATTAAAATATTATCCTAAGAAATATTTTTTGTACATTTGAAGAAGGGATTTTTTATGTCATGATATGACAACATTAATTTTTTTATGCTTGCCATTTTTCCTAAATTAAGAGCTAATGAGTTGTACAATAAATTTTAATAAAAAAATATTTTTTAGTAAAATTAATAATGTGATAAGATAATATTTAGCGGATGGGCTTTACCTATGGGATCGCCATTGCACAATATCCCTGAAAACCTATCTCACGCTTGAAACAAGTATGCCTGTCATGAAGCAGTCGCTAGTTCATTGTAAACCTCCTGGGAAAGAAGATTGAATATTCCCTTATAAATGTGGGTCACACCTTTTGCTGACCTGAAGGATTAGGCAACTGTCAAACCAAGGGAAGAGATGTTGTATGTCGTTCAGACAATTGAATTTCAAAGCATGAGCATTGAGGTAGTGGCTCTCCTTTTCTTGCACCAGGCACAACGGGGCTCACAAAATATTGCAATGGCTTGACGAATATACAATAGACCTTAATGGTGATGTCTAATCTCAAGACAAAATAGATATTCTACCTACATTCGTCCTACTAGAGGATGTTGTTCTTGATTATGCATTTATACATTCCCTGGCCACCCTAAGATCGCCACCTCCAATTTTCATAAATGCCTTGACTTCCTAACAGATCAAGGCATCATCAACCTCTGGCATTGAAAGTCTTGAAAGTTCAAAAGTTCTACACCAACACTAGTTCTTGTTTGAAAATATAAGATTCATGCCTTCTCTTCATTTCAAATTTCATGCCTTCTCTTATTCGTGGCCTCCCTTCATTTGGCATGCTTTTTCTATTCCGCTATGGTTTTTTGGTAACGATTTTGAGTGTGGGCTATTTTCCCAACATTTTTAACCCACAATAGGGTTACACCATATTTTTATTCTACAAACATACTATCATCAACTAAATGTGATAGAGTCACAACCCTTGCATCCACATCTACCTCCGATACCCAATTTGGAAATGGTGTAATCTGCCATATGTATCTAAAGATTTGTTCATTTTCTCTCCTTCTCTTGTTTGATGAACTATTTATATTAAATGTCTATCTTATGTATTTGGGAGTGCTATTTTTTTCCCCTTTAATTGTTGGATGCTTGGGGGAATTCGCCTCAGGGGGATTGCCCTTTGACTTAGATGTGTGTTCTAGAGGATATGTTGCACCTGGCTTGGCCCATTTGTTTCCTGGCATTTGAGATGAGTAGACCTCAATAAGTAGAAAAAATTCTTTAGACTTACAAATGAATCATGGTCCTACTGATCTAGGACCTAATTTTTAATTGCCACAACCCTTGTAAAGACAGCTAATGATCTGGGTCCGAATAAATAGAGAGGCCATTTATTGTTTTCCATATGTACAGGTCTATTGTTTCCATTCCATTTTATCCTCTTCTTGTTTATTTGTTTATGCTCAAATGGTATTTTTGAGTGGATTCAAACGCAAAATTGACACAACTTTGCAGCCCAAGTAAGACATGTGTGGACAATCGATATGTTACTATCCATTCATCACTTACAATTGGGTTGTGTTTATTTTATTTGAAATTGTTTCCTTCTTGGTTCTATATTTTCCCCTAAAAAATGATTGGATTTACTATTTATTCATTCGCTTGAAGTTGAAGAATGCACTTACCACTTCAACTAATTGACCTAGCTTATTCAACTTGTGATTGGTTAGATGGATATAATCCAATATCAACATTAGAAGGCGCATAATACTTGTAAAACTAGATATGGTAATTTGTACACTTGATATGGCCATGACATTCAGTAGTCATCAACATATAGAGTTTAAATGAAGAAATTATGAACTTTTCATAAAGATTATCCATACATAACTATTGAAAAGCAATAGTCTATAGTACTTAGTCGATGACATATTCATTAGTCTGACATATTTTACAATTTCATCCCAATTATAAATAATATGTAGGGCCCAAATTTTCATTATTTCTAAAAGCCACTCATTGCACATAAACAATAGTAATCTCGTCGTTAGCTCATAAAGATTAAACATGATAAAGCATTTTTTAAATAGAATCTTTCTTGAGTCACACATATGATTTAATAACTTTAAAATGTTCATATCTACCAAACTCACAAAATAGTGTAGCAATCTTCAGATACCAAATCTCAAACCAACAGTCTACTTATTCAATTTAAATTTACACCAGCTCACCAAGGCAAGAATCAAAAATACTTTGATAAATAGACCCTGCTTCAGTTAGATCGTCAAAACTCCATGGTTGCAGGGAGAACTCAATACTTGCATTCAAATCAACCATTGTCTTCTTGATATCTTCTTGCTTGGGACTCAAACACATCCTTAGATATGACTCCATGGCGAAGTCGTCTGAATACTCAAGATTGCTATCAAATATTTGTAGGATTCCTATAAAATGGAGGCTCAATAAAGCTTTTGAAGTGATAATCTATGAGGCTTGAACTTTCTCAAAGTCCTGGTTGCAATCCAATGCATGTCTTTGAAAATAGAACTATGGTTGCTTTTTGAGAATAAATGTCACTCAATTTTCTTATGGTTGATTTCTTGTGCATGAGTCATCTCGTATTAATTGTTAACATGCTTCAAAGATGTAGTAATAAGGAGGGTATAAAAATATTGACCATTGAAAATGCCAAAGAAAAGTAGCAAACTAAATCACATGATGTTCACATGCAATGCCTGAAGCTAATCCTAAATCTAAGGTTAAAAACAAAACTTAAAATGAACATAATATTATCAATTATATGTTAGAGGTTAAGCATTAGTCATTGATTAAGTCACTATTTGCTAAAATTCATTTTGTTTTAGAAATGTTTAATGGGATATTAAAAACTACTAGATTGTGTAGCCAACCTTCGTATTGATTTTATATATATATATATATATGGTTCTTGATAAAATAGCTATGGTATTTCATGTGATAGTGTAGATTGTCAAGTTGTGGTCTGTATAAACAGCAGTGCTCACAGTGCTATTAAAGGTTAATAATGGCAGTGCTTAACCTTTGTAGTGCTTTCGACAATGATGCCAGTGACATGGCTCTATATACATATTATCTCACTCATAGGTTGAGTCAATGCATGCAAGTGATATCCTTGTGTAGTCATATGGAGAATGATATACCACACAATGTCTCTTCCTATGAGAGAAAGACAATGATGTTTGCCATGTTGTTCACGCTTCCACAAATGATGTTGATGTTCTTTGGTATCATAGACTACCTTGATTATCTCCATGATCCATGATGTTGATGCATGTTTTGCAAAGAGACTTATTCAGTATTTTTCAAAGCTACAGTTCACATGATGACAAGCTTGATTCAAGTTATTCTACTATTTATTGTTGCTTCAATATTTAGACAGTGCATGGACACTATACCACTGTGTTCTGCAATGGACAATGTCTTTGTGAAATGTTTGTTTGACAGTAAGAGAGTGATGTGTGTGCCATGTTGTTCATGGATGTTCATACAAGTTGATCCAAAGTGTTGCTTCAAGTCATTTTACTATTTACTGTTCCTTTAGGATAAACAAATACTTTGTTTATCATCTCATGGTTTAAAAACACGATTGACCCTGTTTTGTAAGTGAGCTTCTAAATTACTGTTTAAGACTCCATTTTACTGTTTTTTACACAATTTCCAGCACTTCTTATCTAGAGGATTTCAAAAAACTTGAACATCTCATTACTGTTTTTAAAACAATTTCCAGCAAGTCTTATCTAGAGGATTTGAAATTTTTTGAAGAACTCCTATTCTCGAACTAGCATTTTTAATTATTTATTTTATAATGACGAATAAAGATAAATGACAAATGCTTCGCTCTCTGACTGCAACCCTTTAATCTCCTATCGACGTTTTCCTTGAACCTCCCTTGGGTGCAAGTGCTAATTTATTAGTTGATAGGCTTTACCTCTGGACTTTCCAGTCCAGAAATGCCTGGTAAACCTCTCACACCGTTAAACAGGTTTCCAGTCGCCACTAAACAAGTTCCTGGTCGCTGGTAAACAGCATATCAAATGAAATCAGATTTTCAAATCAAATATGATTTGGAGTCACTAAAATCCAATAAAATCCTGTAAAAATCTGTCTTACGTCAATCAAAAGAAGCGGCTCACAATTTGGATGCTAGCTCTGAAACGCTGATATTTTTAGATTTGATTTTTGTTTATTGTGAATAGATTTAAACAACTGCTATAGGGAGATGGTTCTTGGTTTGCCTCATCTTTTAAAAAAATTTGTTGTGGTCGGTTTTCCTAATAGTTTTTCCCAAACTCTACCCATTTTTCTCATCAGCATCATTGACAGCACGACATGATTTGCCCAGAATTTTGAGTTAAGTCATTATTTATGGTGCCAGTATTTTTTTATTTTCAATATCTATACTGGACGTCAAATTCTCTGGTTAGTGTTCTATGCAGGTTGGAGAAAATGTGTAACAGTAAGGAAACAAGCCGCCAATGGTGGGATGGGCAGTCATTCCCAGGTTAGCGAATAAAATTCCTAAGTGTTGTATTCATTTTTCCTGGTGTACATTTACGTTTGCACGCCCTTGTTCACTGATTTGAAGGCCTTTGTTCTCTCATTTGTAGAGCATTTGTGTCTCTTGTTCATTGATATAAGGAGCAACGACATCGATAGTAGTGGAGGTAGGTTTAGAAAATAGAAACTTTGGGTTTTTTTTTTCAAAACCCTAAATGCATTAATGTCTTCGGGTATGTTTTCCCCCTTCAGAAGATATTTCCATTAATACATGTGTTGTTGTCTACAGTAATGCTTTCTCTACCACCGTCGTTGATCACCGCCTGACTTTTAGATGGATACAATGGCTCTTGCTTTCGTTCCACATCCGCCTCCCACTTCTTTCCGTAAGACGTTGCACTTTTACTCCTATATTTCTGTAACGCCTTCTGTTAAATTAGTAATATGTTTAATTTGTATATAATTTTGCAGCTTCCGCATTGTTCAAAAGTAATGATTTATTTCTTGATAGATGGGGCAAAAGAGAGAAAAGGGTCTTAAAGTTAGAAACTGTTCTCAGCAATCGCATCTATGGGGTGCAATGGGTACGCCGAAGACAATATAGTGAACTTTGTGTTAATTTTGTTTATTATTAAAAAGCAGATAAGTACGTAGAAGGCAGTGACAGTGTTGGATGAGCCCCCTGCAATAAGTTTGATCTGTACATGTGCCTTTTCAAAGAGGTAGGTGCTCTTGGAAGCAAAACAAACACCTGTATCAACACCAACATCAACATAGTAAGAACCCACTCACATGAATTATAGAGCAATCACTAAGCAGAGACATTTGCACAACTACATTCAATCTAGTACTCAAGCCAGTAAGTCAAAATAGGTGCACAATGCTTCAAAATTGATAACCTATGCACACAATCAAAATTTTAATTCAAAACAGGACACCCATTAAGAGCTTATGATTGTAAGCAAAGACCTTTGCAAATGAAAGCTTATATTTGAGACAAAAAAAATTCACATAAGTTGTATCATCTTCAAAGGGGTAAAAAATCTTGTATCTTTCACTTGAGGATCTATATATAATATTTGAGAGAGTCGTGATGTTAAAAACTACTGTAACTACCCCTAATAAAATATTACATATATTTTAAATGAAAATGTTTTTGAAGCATGCAGAACCACATCCACATAAGCACTTATTAGATGTCTTATGTGCTCAAACTTTATCAAGTTGAGACCCGCCAGTATCCTTGTGTTCAAATTTGTCCATTGCTTTATCAACATTTGTGTAGAAAATAGTCTGGTATCACATCTCCAAGCTGTACAACTCTATGAAATATCTGAGTTAGGGATTTATATCTTCTGAGAAGATATAACTTTTGTGTTGGAGTAAGGTGAATGCTTATATCAAGTTTTAGCTCATACAATACATATGTACATATTATTAAAGCAAGGATTTGTTGAGGATAAGATTTGTTGAAACTAAAAAAAAAGAAATTTAAAACCACCAAATAAACATAAAATTCATTTCATAGCTAAAAAAATCTGTTCGTGAAGAAGCAAATAGGGATCTAACACTATGTATTACAATAATATGACATATGAAAACAGCCACAAATATATAACATATGTATTGCATATAAAATTCATTTCACAATTAAAATAATACGTTCTTTTGACAGTTAAAATAATATGTGTCTACTTTCCTACTGATTTGTGACCTAATCAAGCCAAATATGTGTTCCAATTTCAAATTCCTATAAAAATTCAAGCATGCCTAGCTGCCTCTACCACATCCAAAAAATTTGATTAATCATGGCTAGTCTTGACCATTGAAGTGAATTGCTGCTCACTCTATATATTTAAATTTTCAATCCATAGCCATGTTGGCTATGTTTTCCAGGTGTCTATGACTATGGGCAAAGCTTAATTACATTTTTCTGCAGTCACCAGGAAGTCAAACAAGATTAGCTCAAGCAATATTAACATATTGGCATTCAAAGCCAAGGCCCAAGTTTGTAGCCCAAGAGACATACTAAGCACTGAAATTGAGTTCAAATGAAACACATCCATACTGTGGGAGTAGCATATCCCAACAGACCTGGCCAAGTGACGAGAGATAACCCATAAATTGGAATTCATTGTTGGAAGACAATTTTACCCAATCAAAAACATGTATAGCCCATGCTAAGTTTGAATATTTCCAAATTGACACAAGATGCTTGCTTGAGCTCGACACAAGATTTTGTGCCTTTTCCCATTCTCAGGTGGGAGTTGTAGCTTTAATCGTGGTGAAGAAGTTTTCGGTCAATTTTCTGGTTTTTTGAGACTCGACTTTGTCTTGTGAATGGATTCAGTGCCTTGGAGGTGCAAGAAGCGCAACGGGGTTGACTGTTGTTGAACCAGGTTTCTGTTAGTTGAAATCCTAATGAGAATTACTGTTTTTGTCCATTTTTGTTTCATGAATTTAATGGGTTTTCCTTGCCTTTGTTTTCTTTGGATGACTGTAAGGGCAATATTTCCATTTTTATGCCCATGACATTACAAGGCAAACAAAGACCCACCATTTTTTGCATGCACATCTAAAATAGAAGAGAAACTACTGCAGTTTAGACCTGTATTTTGTGGTATAGACTATTTAGGATGTAATTTGTGAGATCTAAAGAGTAATTATAGTAAGTAAAATGTTAGACATGGATTTTATGTTTTGATTAAGATTTTAATTTTATTAATATATCTTTCAATTATTTATCATATTTATGTTTTGATGTGTCAAAATTATATTTCAACATCACATATATCTATCATTAGAGCTCCAACCTTTATAATTTCTTGTGCTTTATAATTTATGATAGCCTTTAATTTATGATAGTCTTTGTCCTTTATAAATCTTCCTCAATAAACCATGTTTTTAAAAATAAATCATCGGCAGAGGCTTAAACACCTGATATATCAATTGTTAACTACTTATTTAGGCACTAAACAGCTCACATATTCACTAAAAAATAGTAACCATTTTCATAGAAACCTATATCCTCACATATTATGATCAACTTTACTATATCGACAGCTACTTTGAATATGGAAAAAGAAATTATAGGTAAGTTAATGACCTTTGTGATTGTTCTAGTCTTGAAATATTTTTAGGAAGTGAGCACATGAAGGAATTAAAATAAGATAAAAATAAAAAATAAGATAAAAATATCAGCCAAAGCGTTAACTTTAGAATTAAAATGTATCCAAAGACATGGAGGAATTATTAGGTATCCTCACATATTATGATCAACTTTACTATATCGACAGCTACTTTGAATATGGAAAAAGAAATTATAGGTAAGTTAATGACCTTTGTGATTGTTCTAGTCTTGAAATATTTTTAGGAAGTGAGCACATGAAGGAATTAAAATAAGATAAAAATAAAAAATAAGATAAAAATATCAGCCAAAGCGTTAACTTTAGAATTAAAATGTATCCAAAGACATGGAGGAATTATTAAAATTTTAGGGAATGAATGATATTTGTATTTAATCGGATAGTGATATATGTGATATGTAATGGTAAGATAAAAATATCAGCCAAAGCATTAACTTTAGAATTAAAATGTATCCAAAGACATTAAGGAATTATTTATCTCTTGCACTTGGCAAAATAATTTAAATTCATAAATGATTAGGTAATGCATCCAAGTACCAGGAATAATTGATGTTATATGAAAGATAACAAGACACTAACCATCAAGCACCTTTAGTTGATCATCATCATTCACCCGATTTCAAAGGCCTCATACACGGGCACTTGAGGGCGCTTGAGAAATTCTGACAACACCTCAGAATTGCAAACACATTGATGAGAATACCAATCTAATTAGGGTGCTAAAGTAAATGAATAAGGATAGGGTTGTATCATGTATGAATGAGTTACTAGAAACAGTGGGTACAAAGATACAGCCTACATTCCTGTAATGTAGCTTCATGGTAAATATAATAGAGATGATTAAAATAATGATAGCAAAAGCTAATTGCACATGTACATAATAACTAAAACACAGCCAACACATATTTTAAAATACATAAATAAAATAAAATAAAATAATTCTTAAATGGTTCTAAAGAAAAATAGAATATCTCTTACATTACTAAAAATAGCTCTTCAAATAAAAATAAAGTGAGCAATGTAAATAAAATAAAATAATTCATAGAAAAAATCCACTTTAACATGATTCTTAAAAAGGACAAAGAAAAAATGAAGATAAGAAAAATAGGTGATAGGAGGAAAGTCTAAACTCCTCTATCTCTTTCTATTCATATATTTGTCTACATCTATCTCCCTATTTCCCCATTTCTCTCTCTCTCTCTCTCTCTCTCTCTCTCTCTCTCTCTCTCTCTCTCTCCCCATATACCTATCCCTCATTCCTCTATCTCTTTCTATTCATATATTTGTCTGCATCTATCTCCCTATCTCTCTATCTCCCTATCTCTCTCTCCCCCCCCATATACCTATCCCTCATTCCTCTATCTCTTTCTATTCATATATTTGTCTGCATCTATCTCCCTATCTCCCTATTTCCCTATCTCCTTATCTCTCTCTCTCTCTCCATATACCTTTGTCTATCTATATCACCCTCTATATATATTTCTCCCTCTCTCCCTTTCCCTCCCTCTCCCTCTCCCTCTCTCCCCCTCCTCTACCTATCTCTCTCCTCTCTCCCCCTCTTCTCTCTCCCTCTCTACCTATCTCTCTCCCTCTCTCCCCCTCTTCTGTTTGCCGCCTCTACTATCTCTCTCCTCTCTCCCCCTCCTCTCTCTCCCTCTCCCTCTTCCTAGACCTCTATATATCTATATCTCTTTGCCTCTCTATCTCTATCTCTCCCTATTTGTTCTTCCATGTCTCCCTCTATCTCAATCTCATTATCTATCCATCTCTTTGTAACCCTATATTTCTCCCTCTCTACCTCTCTTTGGATATCACTTTCTACCTCTATTTATATATCGCTCACTATATATTTGTCTCTTCCATCTCTATTTATCCCTCTCTCCTCTCTCAATCCTCTCCATATCCCTCTCCTTCTCAATCTCTATCTTTATCCCCTATCTCTATCTCCTTACCCCTCTCTCTCTCCCCCCCTTTATCTCTCCTCTTTCATTATTACAAACAAAGAATGAGGCTATTGGTAATGGAGACCAAAAAAATTCCTAATTGACCTACCACACCCCTTTGATGTACCCTATTCTTAAACAAGGGCATAGAAGGAGGCAAAGAACTGAATAATGGAGGTAAGTCTACACTGGGTCAATGGATGCTTGAGAACAAATTTGCAGACAAACAACTGAATAATGGAGGGAAGTCAGTCTACACTGGGTCAATGAATGCTTGAGAACAAATTTGTAGACAAACAACTGAATAATGGAGGGAAGTCTACACTAGGTCAATGGATGCTTGAGAACAAATTTGCAGACAAACAACTGAATAATGGAGGGAAGTCTACACTGGGTCAATGGATGCTTGAGAACAAATTTGCAGACAAATAGCTGAATGAATGCTGAAGGGGGAGGGGGGGTTAAAGAGATAAATGCGGAGCAGATGATTAAAAAATTGTAGATAGGCTAGATATGGGGATATTGTTAGAAGAGGCGGGTAAAAGGATTCCTGTAGCAGAATCTAATAAAGCTACCAAAGATTTCAAGTTTGTTGTCTCTAATATCAATGTCACTATCGATCCACAGATTCAGACTATACAAATCCCAGATTGCTTCCTCAATTCAAGAGTGGATCACATTAAGCGGGATGCAATAATAGCAAAATTCATTGGGATTTGGCAGGCGATTGATAAGATAAAAGCTTGGATGGGGAGGTCTTGGGGTTATTGTCCCCATATGGATATTAGTCTTTTGGCTCTGAAATTTTTACAAATAACTTTTCAGTCAGAGGAGTAGAATTCTGAAAAGTGGGCCTTCATTTATGGGTATTTCTGGATTGTACATGAGAGCATGGTCTCAAGGCTTCAACCCAATAAAGGAGTTGGTAACTATTACCCCAGTGTGTAACCGAACATACAAGCTCCCTAATGAATTATGGTCAAAATATAGAATAATTGGTGATTCGCAGGGAGAATATGTCTATAGCTCAACAGCACCTAAACAAAAGGAATTGTCTTCTCATACAAAACTATGTGAGTGTTGACCTCAGTAAACCAATTGGACATTTGATGGAGCTTAATTCTTCGATTGGTAGGGGGATCCAGGTGCTTGATTATGAATGTTTGCTTATCAGATATTGAAAGTGCTAGCAGGTGGGGCATACAGCAAGAAATTGCAGAGAATTAAGAATAAGAAATGAGAACAAAATAAGGAGATTGGTTTGGTGGGAAAAACCAAAGGTGAATCAGGTTTTAATTTAAATTCCAAATATTAATATTGCAAGGGATGATGAGCCTTCGATAAATAGTATTCATTATGCCCTCATGCTTTGCTTTTGTTCAGAGTGCAACAATCAAGTAAATTACACACCTCACTATGAAATATTATTAATTAAAATCAGAACAATTTCAAACCAATCAAAACAAGACAACTATCAAGATACCATATTGCAGACAGTTGTTGTAAATGGTAAACAATAATATTCAGAAGATAGAAAAAGCATATCATGTTATATGGCAAAATTATAGATGAGCAACAGTATTTATAAACGATTATCAAAATTTAAATACTCAATCTACTTCCCTCCTCAATGGAATAGAGCAGACACATTTTAGCGTCACTATTCTCAATCTCTCCAAGAAAGTACATATACAGATGATTAATTTACAAATTTTAACCCAAAAAGACCAAATTAGTAACTTGCAACTATACATCGCAAATAAGATGCTTTGACAATCATAGTAACAGCCATAACAAGAATTCTCCATTCATTCAATCAATCTTTCTGCATTGTTTCTGCTTTCCATTCATTCTGTATTGGTATTTCTCTTTGTTTTTTTTGAATTGGGTGTTGGGTGCTCTCATTTGTGGCACCGCCTTTTATCTGTGAATGATTTTCTTTGAGAGGCTTGCAGAATTACAATCATAATCACAATGGAGAATGAGTTTGTAACCCCTGCAAAGCAGTTGGTAACAGAGGTGCACTCTTCCTGTGTCCCTATTGCCTTTGATGAGAAAACCCCATCAACAAAAGAAACGAAAACTCCCACTGTATTGATACAACAGCAGAGCAATATAATGAAACCCATCAAAGGAGAAGGCCAAGAGGAAGAAGAACAGGGAAAAATTGGCAAACACCCTGAGTGTGTAATAGTTCCTCTTCATCAATAGAAGAAGCTATGGGCCATGGATGGAAGGTACATGAGCCCTACGGATCGCATAATGTCTCCTGTCACCCAAGTCCTACTTGCAAGGAACAAAAAGGTTCCTCTTCCACCTTCAAAGATTCTAGATGGTACTTGTAATGATTCCGGACCTTCTGGGCCATGAGTCATGTAGAGATAGAGGAAAAAATAGAGTGAGACTTAAAGCATAAAGAGAGGACTTGAGAAAGAGAGGGATATACAAAGAGCGAAGAGGGAGAGTACACCAATACATACTTCAATCACATGAGTAAACCTTATTGCATTACACCTACAGTTGATCATTATGCTTTCATGGTTGACCTTCTTGCCTAGGCTGACTATCTTGAAGACACTATACTTGCATGAACTACCAAAATATTGGAACATCGGAGTACTTTCTCTTTCTGGTTGAAGTATTCAACTTTACTTTCATATTTAAGAATGTCAAAGGTCCAATACTCTCTTTTCTAGTTACACTTGCTTGAGAAAATTTGATTTACAGTTTAAGGGTATTTTTTCGACCATAATACATAGTAAATCTTATGAGTAAATAACAATCTTATTGCAATGTCTTTCATATGCTCTTTGTTTTTTATACAAATTGAGGGATCCTGATTCCTGAGCATGTGCATAATGTATGAAACAGATAATACAACAATTTGAAAGGATTGACATAATAATTACGGAGTGTTATTGAAAGAAAAAATCTATATTTATCTATTTGACAATAGAACTTGAAATTATATATTAGATTGCTTTTTTGATTGGATGAAGCATGTCTAATGAAAACAAATACAAATCAGCAACATAACTGCTGTTATAATCAAAAGTAACAAAGCAACGAAATTTGGTGAGAAAATCAGCAAAACCAAACCAGTGAAACGGTAATAAATACAACAGGATACACATGACAATACGGAGATAAAAGCACTTGAAATAGCTCTTACAAACACATCCAACAACAGAAAACCACTGAATCAACTGACAACGTTGACAGAGAAGCAAGCAAGCTTATGGAAGTGTGAATGCACATTATTAATTAATAAATCATTAATAATGAAAGTGTGAATGCACATTTACAAATGACACTACTTTAGACTCTAAACAGATAGTTGAATATGTATGAAATAACAATAAATGTTGACCACTGTGTCAGGTTGAGCGTAGTTTTTTCAACCATGGATAGTTTTATCATTTTTTTCCTTTTTCTTTCCCATCTCGTAAATCCACTTGTTTCCAGAGAAAGCTCAACACCAGATGCTTCATGTGGTGAATTCCCAAAACGGGATCTTGCACGTCCAACGCGAACATTTCGGCAAAGTAGTATGAAAATGTTTTGATTAGCCCATAAACACCTATTTGCAAATTTCTACAGAGGAGTTTTAATGGGCCTAGACGAGTGATTAGCTTTCTATTGAAAAAATCTACAAAGCACAAATGCAATAATGAGCACCATAAAAAACATTAACTGATATCTTTGCAATACTTTTCTACCACTATCTGTAGCATAAACTGGTGTTAAGTTATTTGCAATCAGACATTTGAAATTAATGGCACAAACCTTGACAGACACCATACTAAAATTGGTCACATTCAGATCCATTAGTTTCTAAGAGATCTCTTGCTTTATGCCTGATGCCATTTCCTGCAATGAAAAGACAACAAATATGACAACTTTTCTTACATATCAGATTACAGAAATTGTTATATAGTTCCTTTATTTCATTATTCAATACTAAAAAGAATTTTTTCTTACAAGGTATGAAAAGCATATGTCAAATAGCAACTTAAAAGCATGCAAGAAAGCACAATGTGAACATTATTGATTAAAAAAAAGCACAAAAGTTTGTAAATTGACTTTTTCTTTGCACGTATGGGTTTTAAAAACCTTACAAGTCCTTGAAAGAAATTTAATAATTTGCAAGAGTCAAGTTTTAGCATGAGAAGCTTGCTTTGGCTTTGATCATCACAAACATGAAAGTCAATGGAAGAACAATGTTGAATTTCAACAATCATCACTATTTATTTCGACAGCTTAAGAAAGAAAAAAATAGTTTAAAAGGTTGACGAACACAGCCTCCCACCATTAGTCAAATCTGACAATTATTCTGTGAAACTATATCTGTAAAAAGATTGTTTAGTTGTGTCTTCTTTGGAAGCTCACTCAAGCTCAACAAGCAACTCATCTGGAAAGATTGAAGGACCAGACAACAGCTAACATATGTGTGTTTGACCTTTACTTGCAAGAGGTCAGCCAGCAATTTCTTATCAACTTACAACCCATATCAGTTACACAGAATGATAGTTATATGTTTTCTAAATTTCATTTGTGCCTATGCAAAAAAGAATATAATTACTCTGTTTGATCATTTTTATAAATCAATATAACAATTTTTTGGCACATTAGTTAACCCGATAAATGTATGAATATGATTTTTTTCATATTTTATCCAGTCTTGTATGATAATGCAGATTTGCAAAATAATCAAAACCAGAAATTAACAAACCCAAAAATCAACAAATAGAAAAGATATAACATGGAAACATTGATTGCTCATAAACCATAACACACTTGCAGAAAATTAAATATGCCACAAAAACAACAGTGCTCTTTATCTTGGATTTGAAACTAAATGTTTGTCTTGATAGAAACAAAGAAATGTTTTCTTTTCTCTACTTGCTTTTTGGTTGTAGGTATCCATATTTCTGAAATCTTGCAATTTGAACTGGAAAAAATGTACAAGTTATACTAATGAACTAATTTGATCAACTGATTTGCTACAGAGTGGAGTACTGAAACAATTATCGACCATGTATCGTCTAGTTGTTGCTACTGGAGGTGGTGTTGTAGTTCGTCCTCAAAATTGGTAAGTTCTATGTAGTGTATTATGCTGACAATCTTCATATTTAGCACCATATTCAGCACCATTCTATGGCAGAAAAAAGGAAAAAGAAAGCAACCCACTGGGACCAACCATATTCAAAATTGGTCAACTAATGAACTAATTTGATCAACTGATTTGCTACAGAGTGGAGTACTGAAACAATTATCGACCATGTATCGTCTAGTTGTTGCTACTGGAGGTGGTGTTGTAGTTCGTCCTCAAAATTGGTAAGTTCTATGTAGTGTATTATGCTGACAATCTTCATATTTAGCACCATATTCAGTACCATTCTATGGCAGAAAAAAGGAAAAAGAAAGCAACCCACTGGGACCAACCAACATGAAAATCTTGTAAACAACACTGGTCACATAGGGTTGCTGAAATAAGTATATAGAGCACATTCCTAATTTTGAATACAATCTTCAAGTCTTGATATGAATAATGAAGAAGGGCCCTCCCAAAAAAGCACATTGATGGAAAACACCATCATTCCCTGGCTCCATCTACTTTGACAAAACTGTATTTTGTTACCTTTCTTTATAACTTTTGAGGTATATCATATTAGAAAAAGCCCACAAAACCAGTTGAGCCCATTAAAATTGAATAGAGTCAGAACATGCTTAGTTTTGAAGTAGGGAAGCATACTTACTTTTGACCATGGTTGTTAAGACACATCTCTCTATCAATGATGACAAAGAAGTCTCATCTGTAAATGTGCAGTTGGGTCAATTCAATAAAGTGCTGCATAGAAATCATTGGAAGCTGCAAACACTTACAAGAGGGATTTCCCACTGTCGAAGAAGAGGAAACTGAGCAAACCATTGAGAGAAACGCAATTACCAAAAAAAAATATAACTAAATAAACCATAATACTTAAGAAACATCCTTACAAAACCTTAAAACTCTACAGAAAGCAACAACACAACCATACACTATAGCAGTGAAAGGGACGATGCTTAAATTAGCTACAAGTAAAATCAAATACTACTTAAAAAAACCAACATAGTTAGACAAGAATTGGAAAATCAAACCCTAACAAAAGATAATCTCTCGTTCAACCCCTTAAAAAAAAAAAAAACAACTAACCTCAGCAGAAATCTCCTCACCTGCAAATTGCTTCCCAATAGCTGGGCAATCCAATTTCACATTACCGTTCTCATCACGAACAACCCTGTAAGACACCTGCTTCGACTCTTCGTCCACCCCGTTCATCTTCCCCCAGTAAACAATTTAACTGAAAATAATGTATTCTGGGGATTCACAATAGCCTAGCGTGTGGAAATTTGCCCAACAAGCCTATCCCCATTTCTTATATTATCAACTACAGAGGGCATCATCCTCTGCGCCTCTGCATTTGAGAAAATTGTAGGCTTTCCTCCTTCCATGGCTGCCACTACCGAATTCGTGGTCCCGAGGTCGATGCCCACCACCTGCTCATTCACAACCCTAACAGGCCCCAAGGCCCACCTCCGCCGCCGCTGCTGCTGCTTGCTTCACAAGCCAATAAAACCCCCCGTTAAAAGTACCCATTTGTAGACCAAAAAACGCACTGTTTTGCACACCTTGTGAAATTTTTTTCTTTGACGTGGAGCCTAAGGCAGCCGCACTCATAGGTACTACAGCTCCAAATACGTCAATCTGAGCAGCAGTCACCATGAATTAGAATTTCAATAAAAAATTGAAACCCTCGAAAGACAAAGCTGTAGACAATTGCTATTTCAATTGTTCTTTATGACTGACCTTTGATTGTTCTCTGACTGATGTATGCTATCTAATCTGCATTAAAGCATCAACTACTCTTTTGCATTCAATTCCACCTACGATCAACGCTTCACAATCACTCAACCTTCTTGCAAGCCCTCTCGGTGCTTTTGGACTGTCGGCGGACAAATTGAGCTCCTCAAGCTCAAATAAGGACACGGGGAAAGCAGCGGAAAGGGGTGAAAACAGCCGAGAAAAATGGAGAGTTTGGAGGAGCGGAAACCAATAGCGGCGGGAAAGCAGCAAAAAAGGGCGAAAAACAGCAGAAAGAATGGAAAAAGTGATGAACGGCTGAGATCCTTTTAATCGTAGTCCATTGTAATCTGGACCGTTCGGCATAAAAAGAGCTTGGAAAAGTTCAGGGTGGGGAGGCCTTTGGCGTAATAAAGAATAAAAATGTTATCAATATGTTTATGAGGCACGTCATGGAACAGGTTCATTTGGGGCAGACTGTTCAAAACTTGGGATAAATATGTGCAGAGGCGTAGGTGCAACTTAGGCTATGGAAGATAGATAAGCAAGAGCTTCGTGGATAAGTCATCAACTGTAATAATTAAGTAGTGATTTATCTATATATTTTATCATTCTTATTTCTTAACACATGTACAAGCTGACAAGGAAATTTTTTATAAACATTATAGAAATACTTAAGTGAAGCGTATGGTATAGCTATGTAATGTTACATTTTTTCACTCTTGGGCAGCTCCTCTATTGGTGCTCATTTTTCAGCCAAGCAATATTGGTTTTGATCATTAGAGCACGCGGGTGATGCTTCTGGTCATTGTTGAGAAATCTAAGTTACTCTTAATTTAAAGAACATTGAATATAAAAAAAATTGATTATACATATAAAATTTAACTTAATCCAATGTCAATGCATAGCCACCTATTCAATGATTAGTTTGAATGCTCAATAGATTTAGACTTCTTCCAAACCATACAAAACTTTATATTCATATGCAAGTCTCCACTCTGATTTCTCAACATTCTATATTTGATTATATTGGAAGGGATTTCCATTGTAAAGTTACAGGTTCAATTTTGCAGACATGCATATTCTCACCAACTCTGTTTAAATATAAAATTGTTTGGGATTTAATAACAGAGGTACGATATAAGAAGTGAGACCAGGGTCATTATCATGGTAATTATGACTGATAAAGACAAAACGAATATCCTTAGCCTTGAACTCTCAAGCAAAGTATCATCATAAGATTTGTACTTTTATACCAACAACACTATTAGAATCTTTGTTACAGCCTCCATTAACCAACTCAATAAATTTCTGACATCATTTGTAACTTACATTTGCACCTTGATTATAAAATCCTTGACCATGAGCTATAATTTCAATTTTTTTCAAGGAGATAAACAACAAATATTCAATCTAAACATATACATGCAGGCCTAACAATTGCAGTATTAAACATATAGATGTCAGTACATGCCTTATTAATGTGCCTTTTATCATTGAAACCCTACTCAATTAGGTAGATGATACAAATTCAATCGATGAATTATTAAATATAGAAAACCCAATTGATTAACATTATCAATAATTTGAAAAGGACCCATGCCAACCTTAAAAGGAAAGTGCCCCCTACTACCTAGATGGTTTAGATATTAAAGAGGGGGGTTTAGGATATGGATGAGCTGGAAGCTGAGACGATGGATTTATTAAAGACCCAAATTTAACTGTTGCTAGTGTTTTGTCTGGTTTTTTGGTTATGTGGCCTTCGCTGGCCTTTTTGGTGGCTGTGGACTTTTCTTGTTGTTTTTTTTACAGCCTTTTTGCTTTTGGTATCTTTAACTATCTTACTTTTAGTCTGTAAACTTTGTGGTTTTGGGTCCCTGTAAAACCCATTTTTTCCTCTTTCAAAAACATTATCAATAACTCTTTTCACTTACTATGAATAGATTAAAGCAGCAACTAAAAGGAGAGTGGTTTTGGTTAATCTCATTTTAAAAAACAATATGATTTGCTAAGGTTGTGTAATGTAAAATTCTTCCAAATCTTAAGCTATAATGGTTTGTGGTTAAACTAGGTTTTTATGTTGCTCGAACCATTGTAAATTTCATTAGTCTTTTTCTTGCCATTGAGCTTCCTTTTCAACGTGTGTTGCTTCCATCAATAATGAAATTCTCCATCATTGCCTTTGAAATCATAGTCTACAATTTTCTTTTTATAATCATGCTTCTTGTGCTTCAATAGGAAAGTCTTCAGTGGTCTCATCAATATGATGTCATATGATTATTGTTTATTGTTAGCAAACCTTGGTGTATCAACATTTTATGTTTTAATACTTATCAGCATTAAAGGTTTTACAATTACTTGATGGCTCAAACAACAATGCCAGGGAAGTAACTATACTATGTTTTGAGGTAGGGTTGCACATTTTTGGATTTTAAGCATCATATACATCAAACCATATTTATAATTTTATACTTAAGCTCATTTTTGGAAGTTTGATCAGAATAGATTGTATCTGTGATTTATTGCTTGTTATTCTATTGATATACTAATATTATCTTTCTTCAAGAAATGTATCAGCATAGTCTTCTCCCTAGGCAGGTTTTTTACATAAGATATTGTAGACACTCAAATAATTTTGACATTATGCACATGATTTCGATCAAATATCATCTCTTTTAATTAAATAAATCAATATATTTAATTAAAATCCTAATGTTTTAACATCCTCTCATTTGATTTAAATAAACCCAAACATTTAAATTAAATGTCATAAATCGGCTAATTTCATCCAAGTTAATTAATCCTAAATTAATTAAATCCTAATAACAATGCCTTATTTCTCTAGCTTTTGACTCAACCTGGTTCAAACCTAAACCCCTCACTAACCCACCCACTTGCACATGAAAATCAATTTATTTAATTAACTAAATACCTTATTTTCCCTCACAAGGCATATTGCCAAGGAATATTCCTTCATTTACTCCACTTATTTGACTTTTTTTCCCAAACCATTTCCCTCCAAAACATCTCAACCATATTCATTTAATGCCTCTTACAAGTTCATTAATCTCTTTTATAACTCTCAAATCCTCAACTATATGCATTAACCATGCACATTCTCCAAAATGTGCTCCACCTTCCTCCACTAGCCATGTGACAAGTGTCACAATATCATTGGATCTTCTTTAGTCCCACATTCCTCCCATAACTCCATTTTTCAAACCTTCAACCTATAAATACAAGGAAATTCTACTCCACAATCTATCCACAATCTTAGTATTTGCACTATAGGCACTTTCATTTTAGCATATTCATCATCTTGCATCTTCATCATATTTTGGAAGCTCATCACAAGGGATTGGGAAAGGGCTCAATTTTCACATCAAAGGAGAACCAATCCCCCTATTGGATTGAGGTTTGATCCATTTTAGATAGGTTTACATGCTTGTATGCTTTCTTTGTGTGCTTTCATTATCATGTTTTCATATCTTAATGTGATCAAGAATTTCATAGGGAGCTTGATTTATCTTTGCTAACTTGACTAACTTTCTTGTGTGTTGAACATGTTGGCATGAGGTATAAATCTCGCTCACATTTTGGCTCATCATATATGTTGGGCTTCCCTTTTCTATCAACTCATTACATATTTTGGCCCAACATATGTGCCTAACAAGAAAGGAGGAGGAAAAATGGTTTGTAGGTCTTTAATCTATTCACATGATTTAGACAAGGGAAGCCCAACATATGTGATGAGCCAAAATTTTCACTAGCAGCTCATTACATATTTTGGCCAGCATCTAACTTGCCTAACATGTTTTCATAGCATTCATACTCAATCAAAACATAACCCCACAACGCTAGAGTTTAGGAGGAGGAAAAATGGTTTGTAGGGCTTGGGAGGCCGATGAAGAGTAATAGCATATAATGATGTTCTGAAATATTTTGTGTATGTCGATGAGAATAAGAGGAGATATTTGATCAATGTTGACATGGGTGAGTGATGTGACATCTTGTATTTGTTAATGTTCCCAAAGATATTAAATCATTTCTTCATAGTAAGATGAGAAATTTCAAAGCGTTAATCATTTGTTCATTCCTTGTACTAATTATAGATTTTATGTATAATGATGCATGAAATATTAGTTAATCAAAGGTTTGGTTCTCTTGATTTTGCATTTTGTCATTAACGAAAATGAATTTAAAAAATCTTAATTAATTATAATCTTTTTTATTATTGAGAATTAGTAGTATGTTGTTCATTTGTATTTTTGAATTTCAGCGGGTATTTATTTAATGATCTTTTAATTTATTTTTAGATAAAATAATGGTATCTTGGTCAAATGGAATAAACATTGCATATTTTTGTTGATGTTTCAAATTGCACCTTACAATTCGAGAAGACACACCTTAGATTCCAAAGCTAAGGATTAAATTTTATTTAGACTGATAGGGTAAGACTAATGATCAAACTATATGCAATTGTAGGCTAAAAATGGAGTACTCTTCTACACTTTAGATGCTATAGAGTTAAGGAATGTATATACCTATAGATCTTTTATAGAATGATATTAAAAAAAAATGTTACTAAAAATTCCTTATACTATCTTACTAGTTTTGTAGGCCTAAAGAGCTCCTACAAACTATTACCATCATTTTTGCATCTTCTAAAACCATGTCCACCCATGCAAATTTTTGGCTTATTTAGAAGTGTTGATCTCTCTTTTGGTTTTTAGAACAATGTTGTGTCTTCCTTAGGTTGTCACAACCATGTTTTTACCCAACAACTTAAAGTTAAGTCTAATGTCTACCTTTGTAATCAACCCTTTTGCAAGTTCTTAGAACTATGTTAGAGCCTGAAATGATTCTCACAACCTTAGTAAATGTCGATAAAGAAAAGATGAAGTTGAACTATAATCAAATCAATGCATTTTTAAAACTTTATGTAGGTTTTTAAATTTATGTCCGTCTTCACTGAAGTTGTTGAAACCATATTTTCCTCTGAAAATGAACTATTTTCAACTTGTCTTTTTTGAAGAGAAAATTGATGAAGATTGCATGATAAAGATAACATTTTAGAGTTGTGCATAGGTTTTGAAACCCCTGTTGGCCTTTGATTTTTTGAAACCATGAATATTATTGAAACCCTTCACATTGGGGGAAAATGGAATTTCAAAGAATGCTTTGACAAGTTTTCATTCTAAAGGAGAGGTTTCAAAACCTTTGTCAAATTTCGAAGAGGTTATCAAAACCCATCAGTTCTTCGAAAATCCTTATTAACCATTCTTTTTCAAATTTTCAAAAAATGTTAGAATGAAATGAGAGATTGGAAAGTTCACATGTACCAATCATCAAGGGCACCATTAATGGCTATCCATCACTCCTTAACATTAAATGCAGGCTTTTTATAGATGAATTAAACTATTGGAAGGGGTCATTTTAGCATGCATTTGGAGAAGAATTCTACGAAGGGTGAAGGAGGTGAAATTTGTAGAGGATCCCAGTAGGTGATTTTCTAGAGTTTGGGAACATAATTCAAATGTACACTACTCCTCTATTAGGCTACAATTTATTATAGAATAATCTAATAGTGCCCTTGGGTATTGGAGAAAATTGCGTACTTTTATATTGTTCACTTAATTGAATTCGATTATTGTCTCTCATAAATTGCACCTAAATTTTGGGGTTTTTCTTCACTATAAAGTTTAAGTATCAAGGTTATGAATATTTTTCTAGTTTATCCAGTACTATGCCTAAAATTGGGGACACAAAATTGGGGCATATAAGTTTGAAAAATAAAAATGTGAGGAAACCCTAAAATTAGTACTCATAACCTAGGGCTAATTCCATCATTTTTATAATTTCATTAGGATGTAAATCAAAAAGGTGCATAGATTTAATTTCAACCTCCAAGGTCAGCCAATCAGGCTTAAATTTGCATCCTTTTAAGGATAGGAATGATTTGAAATTATTCACCTAATTAAACTATATGAACTAATATGATGAATGTGATTTCCTAAAAGTAAACAGACTGAAACAATAATTTTTAGGTGGATCTAGAAGTTGCAGACTGGTGTGTACCTGTCACCAAAAGTTGTATCTGTGTGTTGTAGCAAGACTAGGTCGGCCATGGGTGATTGGGTATTTGTTAGGGTGTCTTTTTCAACTTTTGGGGTCCTCTGGAGGTTGATATGAGCTTCCATTTTCTAGTTGTCCCACTGTCAGAATGTTGTCAGCAAATTTTGTAATTGATTTTCCATGTCTTGACAAGGTTGATGATAATAAATGCAACAATGGAGAAATTTATCTTCAAGATCTCTTCAATCCTTTTAAAACCTGTAACTTGCACATTCACAAAGGGGGAAATTGTTGTGCCATATAGTGGATTTTCTTAGTCAAACTCCATGTAATTTTTCCCACTTCCACAATGGAAATGCCAATGATAAAACCTTAATGGAAAGGGAGAAAATGATGAATGAAAAAAATGTTACAACTCATCACCCTTCAATGGCTTCCTTGAAGGATTGAAGTCATGCACATCTCTTCAAGGTATTGAATCTTGATTGATAGATTTTACTGAATGTTTGGATGCTTCAAGACCTACAATAATGTTATCCTTCACAAGACAATAATATAAACACTTGTAAACTTTTACATGATGTTAGATCTTGAATTGTTGATATAATGACTGATAATGTTGCCATTGAATTGCTCTTGACAATAGTATTTTTTCTTAAATGGTAGAGGGTGTGTTTCTTCTTTTAAATGAAAAAATAACTAGGTATTTATAGGTGTTTATCTAATTTCCAAAAAAATAGATTCTAAAATCTGACACTTCATATTTCAATTTTGGATATTAAAATACTGCCAATAACATATTTGAATTTGGAGCCCAGCTAAGAAGGGAGACCTAGTCTTAATCTAGAGTAGTCTCAAGATGTTCTAGAGGTGACAAAACTAAGAAAAACTAAAAATCCAGTTTATTTTTATTTTTTTGGTATTTTCTAGGTTCTAGTAAATTACATTTTCAGAAGTCGTCCAAGTAGAATTTGGGGTTGAAACTTGCATCAATTCAATAAACAAGTTAGTACTATTGGATACCTTTCCAACAATGTAAACGGATTTGAATTCCAAGCACCAAGTAGAAAATTACGACCCCACCAAGTTGGGTTAAATGATACCTTATTTTTTAAACAATTTTTTTTTTAATACAATAAATACTCAAAGTCTAATAAAGTATGATGCATTTGAAGATATGATTTTCTTATGAAGTTTTGAAATAATTATGATTTTTGTGAAATAATTTTTTTGTGTGTATCCATGTGAATGTGGAATATAAATGCCAACTTTTGAATGATGAATGAAACGAATGTTGAATTATCATGTCATTAACTCTTATGAATTGATTATTGATTGGAATTATATTTATTAAAATCCAAATGTGATTATAATTTTGATGATCTAAATACATTGAAACTAAATGAGGTGGATGCAAGGTAGGTTAGTTCCCCTTCCTATCCAAGGAGGGAGAGTATCATTAGGGAGAGGGTTATAGATTGAGTTGGATGGGAAAGTTATACCACGTGTTCAAGAAGTTTATTCATACACATCACTAAGTTTACCTATGATTTTAGTGATTTCATTCCTAATGTAAGTTATTTCTTTTATTTTTCATGTTTAGATGTGCATGGTTGTATTCATTCTCACCACTCTATTCAATTATATAGTTCAATATTTTCACCTTTTTTAGAGTGTTTTGTCATCATGTGTATTTTGATCGACATATGATTTAATGAATTTGTATGGTGTTGTTCAAATTATAACACTCAAATTTGAAGATGTCAACATTGTTGTCACTATCCTAAAGATAAGAGTTATATTCATTCTAAATTAACAACTATTTGGAGTGATGGTTTGAATTTAAAAAAAACTAAACTTATTTTTGTTGTGATACATTTCAAATGTTTTATTACTAAAAAATCTACATAGTATAAACATGGCAATTAATGGTATGATATAATATAGAGTGTAGAATTTTTATTATGCTCACAAAAATTACATTACTTGATGCAAGTGAGAATTGAGAGGAATGTTATTTTGAAGTAATGAGGAGTTAAGAATGAAGTTGACGAAATTAGATTAATTTTCAAGAGAATTCATGTTGTAGAAGGATAAAATAAAGGTGGGTGAATAATTTCTTTCCAAAGGGAATGAAAAGAAAGAGAAGGCGTGATTATTTTAGAATTCATTTTTAAGAAAGTAAAGAGGATAAATTGTAGAGAGGGGATTGAAGAAAATAACTAAAAGAAAGAAACCATTCCAAGTTGGTTAGGTAATCATAATCTCTATTGTTCCTTTTGGAAATTCAAGGAAATAAGTGTGTAATACTTTTCTTTGTTTAAAAACTTGTTTAAGAGTTAAATGTAAAATCCCCAACACCTTCCATGAATATTTTTTCATCTATTAAAACTCTTCTCTACTAGAGGATATTAAGGTCAAACCAATATTTAACCTCCTTAGTTTTCCAACTAAAAATATTTTAATGGCATCTTTTTTAAGGGAAAGTGTGTATGTATAGATCCATATATTTATAATAAGTATATAAGTTTATGTATTCAAATTCTTAATAATAGTAATGATTTTATAATTGAATGTTATAGTTGCACTTTATAGATACACTTATACCTACGTAGTAATGCATTGCTAGTAGAAAATTTATGGCTACATTGGAATGTTGGGGAGAAATATATAATTGGTACTCTAAATCGCCATATTTTTGTGTATTTCTAGAGTATTAGCTCAATATAAATCCATCCACGAAAAAAATTATATTTTTATGCATAAAAAGAGTAATGGGATTATATAAATGTGCTTAGAGAGGAATTAATATTTATGTATATATTTTGTATATGGTTAAATACATATTTGACCACATAACATATTTAGTCTATATAGTGAGAATAGGGTCCATAATAAGGATACCCAATCATGAGTTTTACTTGCACGTAACAATTCTTATCTCAATGGTTGAATTCAATCATTACTTGACTAAATATAATATTTTAAAAATTGTAGTGAAGTAAGGACTCATAACCATCTTAAATATATATTGAGTAATTATATCATTCTATGTAAGATGTAAATTATTTGGTAGCTAAGAATACCCTATTATTAATACACATGCAAACATAGAAAAAAATATTAGAGATCTATTTAGTAGTAAACTTCAATAGTATGAATGGACAAAGTAGTCATTGTATAGTATCATAGAAAGAAATAATTTTAAAAAAATTCTCATATATAGAAAACTAAGTGGAAAAATATAGGTAAAATAAATCCATAAACATAACTCAATTATTGTCTAATTTTTAATTCCAAATAGTGCAAATCTAAATAACTTGTTGATATGGACAACTCTATGAGTCATTCTAACGTGTTATGATTAGTTTATCTTTTCATTTCATGAAAAGTGAAACATAGAAAAAGAGGTTCACCATCAATAAGGTATCAATGATGAACCTAATTTTCATTAGGTGTGTGTTTCACTCAATTATGAAGGCCAAGATTATTTAATAATAATAAAAAATCACTCCTAACTATTATAGCAACAAAAAGGAAAGCTTTGAGAGGATAGAATGGTGTGTACCATATTGCAAGAAGGCTATTTATAGGTCACAAATGACTCATTCACATTTGCTGGTGAATGGGTCCCTATGAGGGTTCCAAAAATTGTATTTTGGGTTTGATTCCTCTTAGTCTACACTTCGAGATCCCAAGTTTTCACTACTTTAGGTTTTACTAAGGATTTTCCTTTAGTGGTGAATGGGTCCTATTAGGGTTTCAAAAAATTGACTTTTTGGTTTTGTACTTCAATGTCTGCACTCTCATCTCCCTAGTTTTCAACTCCCAAAAACCTGTAGCAAATTTTGTAGCCTCCTTTCGGTGTTCTTACACTATGAATGACAACTTTGCAACTTGACAACTTTGACAATTTTGCTTCCAACTTCTCCTCCACTTCATCTTCAACCTATAAATCTATAAATACGCATTCAAGAGAAGAAAAAATTGTTGATTGTTAGCTAATAGGGGTTTGCCTAAGTCAAACCCCTAAATTAGGTAATTAAACCAAATGATGAAATAATGAAATTGAAGCATAAACATGAAACAATGAAATGTTGATACCTTGGAAGTTGTCTTGGAATGTAAATCTACAAAATAACACAAAGTTTCCATGTAGAATGTAGATATTGATCTTGAAATAATGCTTGCAAATAGATCTTTAATGCTACATAAACAATCTTAGCAAAACAACATACTTGAATGCACTATGCCTTCAACATGATGAAATTGACCTTGAATTGCTGCAATAAAACTTCACTAATTTGTCTTTGATTTCCTTTGAAATGTTCTTGTGAACTCTATAATGCTCTTGTGAATGTACTCTTCAGTGTTCATGAAGATCTAGGATGAAACTAGGTGAGTTAACCCCATATTTATACAAAATCTAGAGATTAACGTCAAAATTAAAATAATTCAAGCTGGCACCAAATCTAGGATTGAAAATCATTATGATCCCACCAAAATTAAATTCAAAAAATGGGTGTCCTACATGAGGAGGACCAATTCACCACTAAAGGTGAATGTGTCCTAGCACAAATTTCTAGGACCATGCTTCAGGGGGATGAAATGACATCAAAAACCCACCTCAAAAATGCAAAGAAAGGAGTGTCATGTGTTATGAGGACTCATTTTCCACTAAAGGAAAATGGTTCCTAGCACAACTTCCAAGACGAAGATTCAGGGAGGTGAAAAAACATTGAAATCCCATTTCAAAAATGGAAATAAAGGGGTGTACTATGTGGAGAGGACCCATTCACCACTAAAGGTGAATGAGTCCTAGCACCATTTTCTAGGACCTCAAATTTTCAAAAGTAGATGTCATGTAATATAATTATTGGGTGTTGGGATAAATCCTTCTAAAAGTGTCATTAATAGGGCTTAAATTTGAATTGAAGGGACCAATTAAGTTGAATTAACCACAAATAATTAATGCAACCCTATATAAGTGTGAAAGTGTAATACAACACTTTACAACACCTTAAATAAGGTACAATTTAAGTCCATTTTGTTAAAAAGGCTACTAGACTTAGTGTGAATATGTACAACACATTACAACATTAAATGAAGGCATAATTAAGTTAATTCAATATCAATTATTCCCAAATTAAGTGTGAAAAAGGATTTTTTTTTTTTACACTATATTTTCCCCCACTTTAGTGAGAATTTTCCCCCACGACAAAATTGCACTAAAGTAGACATTAAAGACACTTTAGTATGCAACAATAACAAAGATACATAACCATACCATATCAAAGGCCAAGAAAAATAAAGAAAAACAAAGGATCAAGCACAATCATTCAACATAATGTGGAACAGGGTTGTTTGTCTGTAACATGTGTTGCTCACTTTGGGATAGTGGAACCTTAGTTTGTCCACTAGGTTAGTTATCCCAATCAGTTCACTTTGGATAGTGGAACCTCAGTCTATCCACTAGGTGAGTTATCCCAATTAGCTCACGATGGGGTAGTGGAACCTTAGTCTATCCACTAGGTGAGTTATCCCAATGAGGTGGAAAATGAGAGAATCATATTAGCCTCCCATACCATACCAAAATTATCCTCCTAAAAACTTTGATAAGGCACCACAATTTAATGCTTTTGTAAATGCTTTTGAATGTCATATGTATGAGTTTTTGTTAAAGGGGATTTTTCTTTATTTGTATAAGGTCTTCTTCATAGCGAACATCATGCCTAATGTATCCAAGAGAGGACAATTCAAATAATATTAGATCACCATTTATATGATGCCTCCCATTTCACATCATGCCATGTAGGAGATTGTATGATTAGAAATATCACTCTCTTGGAGGACATCAAACCTAATGAAACCACCAAGAAAAAGACACATCACAAGAAAAATAAAATCACGCCATGAAATATGCAAAAAGATGTCATTGATGTATGCCCCCACTTTAAATTTGTTGCTAACACCATTACTGTGAGAAAGTGCTTTAAAGTAGCCAATGTTTTGTCCTAAGACATGAGAGCTTTCCTCGAAATACCCTATGTCAAGTCATATGTTTCTGAAATAAATCTATTCCATGAAATAGGAAGGAAGGGTTTCCCCCAAAAATACAATGCTAAACCTAGAAAGAAAAGTACATCACATGTAATCCAACTTTAGGCATGTCATCCACATCCCAAGATTGCTCTTATATATACATGGAAGGTAGTCAAATAGCCAAAAGAAATAATGACAAGTGACATATGAGGACAAAGCTACCTAACCCCTTGCCCCCACTGAGTGCAATACAAGGGTGAGCCAAATGGATAATGATATGACACTCCTTGCAATAAGGAAATGATTTGCAATGAAAGTAAAACATGCATTAATGAGTATCCATTGATCCTACAACTATTACAGTGCAAGGAGTAACAAAGAATATTATTGATTATAATGAGTAGACAGAGTATTAATTGTATGTATATCTAATGAAATATTTCCACATGTAGTATCTATCAGTTCAGGATGCACCAAAGCTAAGCTTGTCTTGGAAGAATCTTTTATGAGGTTGTTGATATTAAGTGAAGGATTTTTGGATTCTTGTATTTCTATCAAAGGATATTAACCAAGACCATGAGTTGTTTCTTGTGTGAACCCCTGTAGGGACACAGATACCTTGTTCTCTAGCACCACATCCTTTTCCACAATAACCAAGTTAATTTTGAAGTTCTCTTCTATAAAGCTTTTTCATTTCCTTAGGATTCAATGGTTGTTTGTAATCAACTTTGTCAAAGTCTATTATGTAATTTTCTTGATCTTCTAAAGTAGTTGAGGTGAATGCTTTTGAATTTTGTGTTGAATATTGTGTTTACATTACTACTTTTTCTTTTCCCTTTTCATACTCTTTGTTTATGATCTTGCATTCTCCCATGAATGAAAGTGTGAAATATAAGGAACCCCAATCATCTTCTAATAATTTAGTGACTTCCTCAATTTGCTTCTTATGTTCTTTTTCCTTTGTGATTTTTACTTGTGTTTCTTGTTCCAATACTTCAAAAGGATCTTGTCCTTCTCTCTCAGCAATCAAACAAATTTCAGGTTGAGGATCGGCCTTAAGTGTGTACAAAATTTGTTTTTATAGACATACTTCATTGCATAGTGAAAATTAGAAGGCACTCCATTCATTTTTAATGAATCCAAGGTCTTCCTAAGAGGAGATTGTAAGAACAATCATTAGGTATAATGTAGACCGGAGTTTGTAATGTTACTTTCCCAACTTTAATAGGTAATGCACTAATGACTCCAAGCAGTTGTTTTCCTATATTATCAAATCCATGGATAGATAAAGAATCAAGTTTAATGTTGCTTCTACTCATTTTGATCTTTTCCAAAAGGCTCACACTACACACATTCAGGGTTGTACCATTGTCGACAAGGTTTTGTTTTATTGTGATTCGATTGACATAGACTATTATGTTGAAAGCTTCATATCTCTTCTAAATTTTGAAGGAAGGTAACTCATATTGATGGATAGTAATGTCTAGGTCAGCTTGAATTAATCTAGGTTGCCACATCATTTGATTGCATATTAGGAATGGTAGGAGCTTGTTGTAAAGAAATTTGAAGCATGTGTTATGATAAATGTTGATGGGTGTTTTTGCGATTTCTCAACATAGGTGGCATGCAGGTGCACTACCTCTCTTGAAAGGTAGAAATCTACAAACAAGTTCCAAATTACTACCCCAAGGTCTCTCGGGTATCAGGTCATGACTTGCAAAAATAACTCAATTGTCTGATGTGATTTGCTAGTAATCACAAAGGGAACTTATGGTTCACAAAGTTTGGAAGGAATTGGATCTTCAAGTGGAGTTTTGTGAGTTTCTGAAAGTGAGATGCAATTGATGCAAGGTCAAAATAGGAGTCTAAAACTCCATGTTTAACATCATATTTGGGTTTACAATCATGTTGGAACTTTATCTTAAGTTCTATTTCAAAGAAAGTTCAAAAGGGAAAAGGGAGAGAAAGGTTCCTAGACCTACAACTAATGATGGACAGTGACAATGAAGGATGCTACAGTGGACATCCTTCCTAAAACTAAGTTCCACTTAACCAAAATAGCATACAGTCTCATGAAACTAGTGTTATCTTCTAAGGTCTGTAGATTTTCAACTATCCATTCACCATGAAGAATAAATAATAGATGAGTTTTAGGTGTAGCAATGAATTAATGTTCAGACTAGCTTTACACTATTGTTCATCATTAATAAACAACAAAAACATGAACATGAAAGGCATCGACACTATAACATTCTTCAATATCAGTGTGCGGCATGAACTAAACTACTGAAAGAAACCTAAAATACTTAGAAGATAAAAACTAAATTCTAATTTTGAGAATATGGAGAATCATGCAACATGTGAGAAACACAATAATCCACCAAAACAATGCAATTCTCATTAAAATATCTGCAACATGTCTTTAGGAAACTCAACTCTCTCTTTGAAAATGAGAGAAGGCCCATATTTATAGTTTTCCAAAAGTGAAATTAATGGATAGGATTTACTTTCATTGTGTGGCCAAGATTCATTTTACATTAGGGTTTCACCTACTCCCAATATTTCACAATTTAAAATACATTCTTGTCTTTTCCCTATTTTTTCCTCTAGTGGCTCTAACACTATATTAGTTTTGTCTTCTAGTGACTTCCTTCCTTTTCTAGCTATATTGTCAGAAACTCATTATCAATCAATGGCTTCCCTACATCCTTATGAAGGGTGGCATATTCCACAAATTTTCCATTCAGATTCTGGAGATTGTCCCACTCCATGATGTTAGATTGGAAGTTATGAAAGGTTAGCTGCTTGAGTCTCTCCATGATCTGTTCCTAGTGTTTGGTGTACTTGGATGTGTCCTTGATGACCTACTCCAATTGAGTGAAAGCTCTTGCTGTGAAGTCCATAAAATCTAGTGACAATACATTAGCTGCCCCTTGCTACATCTTCTTGTGGAAGAGTGACTTGATCTTTTCAGGATCCAACTCTAGGGAAAGCATATCATAATCTGTCAACATCTTAAGGTAGCCCTCATTGTCAGTATGGTGCTTTACAACCAATTGAAGGTCAAGCTCAACATCCTACAAGACCCTTTCCAAGACCTCCTTTCTGTGATCTAATCCCATCTTCCAAATCTCCACCAGCCAATGATCATCTTTGATGAGCCCTAATTCCTTTTCCCATGTTTTCTCTGAAACCTTAAGAATGAGCTTGACCTTAAGATACATAATCCTATGCAGTTCAATGAATCTATGGAAAGTCATCTTGGTGTATTCCAATTGCTTTTACAAATCTTGAAACTTATTGAACATTTGAGCAACATGAAAGATGCCCATGTCGCCATTGTAGATCACCCGGTTGAAGAAATCCACTATGGCCTTGGTCAAATTCTTCATCTTTTCCATTTGATTGAGTTCCTCTTGGGAGAGGAGAGGGGGAACAGATGATGTTGTAGGAGCCTCTTCTTACAAGGAAATCTACTTCTCAATGCAAGTAGTGAGATCCGCCACTTGTACCTTTAATTCCTATTTGGAGGACTGGTCCTTGTTCATTTATTGAATAAGTGTTGCCACTGACCCTTGAAACTCATCAATCTTCTACTCTCTAGTCGCAGGCCCCAAGTTGATTGTGGAGATATTATAGCTAGATCTAGCCTCCTTATCTATCACAAGGATAGTGATTTGTATTATCCTTGACCTAGAGGTGTCAACCATGATATGGGAGTAGACTCCAGGCTTCTCCTTTCTTGTCGTTGTCTGTGCTTTTGCCAGTATGGCTTCAACTCTAGCCTTTAGATCAACAACCACTGGAGTCTTCTTTTGTAGTTGCCACTCCAACCAATCAGGAACCTTATTTTCCCCTTTAGGTGATTCATGATCACCTTCCTCTCTTTGTTCATGCTGGGGTTGTTTCCCTTCATGACCCAAGGCTTCTTGATCTATTTTCTCTTCTTCATATAAGTCCTCAATTTATATAGCATTTTCCTTGTCTGACTTAGTGAAGGCTACATTCTCTTCAGTGACATCATTCCTCTGAGGTACTTTCCCTTTTGGATGTTCAACCTCAGCATGATGCTCGAGCTCGAGGCTCTTCTTTGGTGCATCTTTTGCTTTATCTTCTTTCTTTTCTGCTTCTTTCTCTTCTTCCTTTTCAGGAGGTACTTCTTCTTCATGGATGCAACCCTTGTCATGGCCTATTAATGGGGGATCTTCAAGTATCTCCACAGTAACATTAGTATCAACCTTCTCCTTAGAAAGATGCTTCTCATAATCAGCCTCCTCTTCTACATCTTTGAGTTGTTGGGACAGTTCTTCTTCAAGCTCCTGATCTGAGGGTTCTATGATATACTTTGCATTGAGGGCTTTAGTGTCCTCTTCTAAAGAGTGAGACTTTTCTTTAGCGGTCGCTACCTTATACAATTTTATGCTCAACCCACTCTCTTGGTGTTCAAAATAATCATCTTTAAAGGAGTCTTCAGGCTCTTCAACTATTCCTTTTACAACCTCTCGTTGGAATTTATCCATTTCTTTAGATATTTTTATGGTGGCCTCCATATTTGGTGGCTCTATAGGAGGTGGAGGAAGGGGTAAGTCAGCGGCAATTTGGGCCATCAAGGCCTGAACTGTAGGATTCATTATCACCCCAGAAATCTTAGCAGGTATTCCTTACATGTACTTTGTGAAAGCATCTGGCAAAGTGAGTGGTCGTATAGTAGTAGTGGATACTAGAGGAATTGAGGCAGAGAGATTATACAATGGAGGAGGGAGTGAGGAGGAAAAAGGTAGGGATGTTGTGGTTGAGGATGAATCTAGTACCATTATTGGGGCCATTGGTGAAGTGGAAGTGAGGTGGACAGAGATGTCCATGGCAGGTGGAGAGGAAACAAGCAATGCCTGAGATGTGGGAGGTGGAGGAGTGGAAATGGTAGCAGAAGCAACTAGAGGAGAGGTGTTAGGTGGTGATTGTGGCTACTTAGCCTCTTCTTCTCCCTCATGTTGGGGATCCTCCTTAATTGTTGGCAATTCACTTACAAATCCTCCCATTTTCTTTACTTTCTTTGAATACTCCCCCTTTGCAGCCTTTCGCATGTACACTTTGTGCTTGGGATGGCGCTCAAGCACATCTTTCCTTTTCCTCGATCTCATTGCTTTACTTTCTTTGAAGATTCTCCCTTTGTAGCTACTCCACTATCAATTTTTCTCTCGAGCTCATCTTCAATCTCAACATAAGTCAACACTACACCTTGTACCTTGAGATGAGTAATTTGGGAATCTACCCATTGCCTTGTTCTATTTTCAACTGGTTGTGTCACTATATCAAGGTCATTGACCTCCTCTTCATCCCAATCTATCTACGACAGGAACAAGCTGGCCATATAGAATCAAACCTCTCATCAACAATAGTATCATCTTCTTCTACAATTTGATCGGGCATAGGGAACAAGTTTATTGACCTCACAAATTGTGTTGTCATTCTCATGTAGTGCCTCATTTGCACCTCTTTATCATCTTTACAATTAGCCCTAAAATATTTGACATGAGGTAGATGAGCATACTACCTTCCAACATGTTTCCTAAGTTTCCATATGTGTCCATCCTCCCCTGGGGTGTGTGGAGGTCTAGATTGTATTCCACTAACTCCTTCTTTGAATACTCCACACACTAGGCAATGGGACAAGCATACATTCCTTGCCCAAAGGTTAGGGGATATGGTATCCCTACCCTATGTTTGTCACTCAGTAGGGCATGAGCATTTTACAGTTGTCGAGAGACCTCATACAAGATCATTTGATCATTAGGATATCATGGCAACTTATAGGGCCTCTCAAAGAATGCCTCTGTTCTTATGTATGTAAACTTTGGGAATTGTATAAATAGACACCCAAACCTCTGGATGAAAGCCCTAGTGTTGTGCGAGAAAATTCTTTCAGGGTCTCCCCCAAGGAGCCTTATGATATGCCTAATGAAGGAATCATTTACCCTTTGATATTCTCCCTTGAGGTTTCTATATTGTAGTTGAGGGTAGTAGTCATAGAGTTTGAGTTCTCTCCTTGGATTCAAATTATTTGCAACAAAGAGGCCCTTGTATAGGAATGACTCTTCCAAGAGGTATACCAAGTAGGAGGTCATATAGAACTAGGATGTCTTCTTTATAGCCATAAGTTGGTTATGCATGTTATCACTGATGATCTTTTCCTAGTGAAACTTTTTTTTACCACAGATGATCTCCTTGATGAAGTAGAACATCCATTCTTGAAAGAACATAGTACTAGGGAGGCCCATTACTCTACTTAGTAGAGTTACCAAGTTATGGTACTCTTTGTGGAAGTCGCTTCTGAATAGATCCTAAGGGACCTTAGCAACACTGCCCCTCTTTTCTTTCAACTAGGGTTGGTTGATCAGCTTCTTGCATGCTAGCGGGTCTACCTTCCACATGTTTTTCAGCATATCCCTTTTTTGTTTCCTCCATTACATCAAATGTGGGAATATGGAATGTTTGGCCTATGAATCTAGAAAACAAATCTACTAACACTTTGTCATCATGATCAATGATTTTCCTGCTACTCTAGTATTCCTCCTAACACATCATAACCAACTCTAGAGCTACTAATGCACGAGGGAAGCCAACTATTTGGCGAGACCACTCTTTTTGATCTTCTATGCATTCTTAGTTCTAGGGTTGATCATCACTATTTTCCTGAATTCATGTATACCCACATGCTCAAGGTTTCTGTCTGACACAAAATCCTAGGTGGAGGTAATTTTGGAGATGCACTCCACCCCATGGAATTGGTATTTCATTTGATCTTTCTCCTCCTTCCCTCTCATTACTTTTACATGCTTCTTTCCTCTCTCTTTTTCGATAGACTTCCCTGATGGTCTCGCAGTAGATTCCATAAATCCTGCATATAAAGACAAAGTAAGTGCATTCATACGAAAATCAGGGAAGTGTTATTCAAATTCTGCAAAATGAGGGTTAGATCCAAGAATTCATCTCTAAAATATTATAAAATTCATCATTATTCATCATTCAAGGTTCATTTGAATCAGATACAAGAATGTGGGCCCAAGGATACAGGTTTCCCTAGGATGGAAGTCATCACAAGTAATCAAGAGCATAATAGCATCGGGGTTATGGCGACCTGCAAACAGTCACTTGTAGACCAAGTTCTGCATTATGGATTTAGCAGTCATAGTCCTCAGGGAGGCATTTGGAACATGTGGGAGTCAATTTTGGAATCAGTTGATTGGTCATTATACTCATGCGGTCTTGAGGAGTGTAGAGGCCAAAGGCTTCTCGAACATTCAGGCTCATTCATTAAGAAATGACAAATAGGGCACAACGGCCCACAAGGAGAAGTCCACAACACGAGAACTGCAAGCAGTCAAGGCAGTTTTAGTTAACTTTGTTCATTTAGGTCCCTTCGAGGCATGCGCGGTAGGACCAGTGGAAAGTTGTTGTTTAATGGCCATTTGGAATGATGGTGGGACAACAGTCCGCAAGGAACAACCTACAAGACACCCTGACTTCGGCCATTTTGCTTAAAGGAACTCGAATGACAACAAGAAACATGACCTCCACACTACAAGTAGTAGAGAGGGCACCATTGTTGAAAAATGGTAACCAAGTAACGGTTTTCCATAGATGGCAGCCCGAAGGGTATCAAACTTAGTTTTTTGTCAAAGTCTTAGAGGGAAAATGTATTTCTGTAGTTCGGAACATAGGCGAACGGGGTTGCTCGGTTGTCTTAGAATGACGAAGGAGGCAGGGAGGTCCATAGACAGACCCCCATGAAGATAAGCCCGTAAAATATTTTTACATTGGCACTTTCATTTGGGATACTTGAGATGATGCAAAGAGTCGTGGCGTCCATGATGGAGGCGAGAGTCAAAATCTTAGCAGCTAGTGAATGATGTCTAGGCAGTAGCAAAGAGCCGACAGTGGCCTGCACAAAGTGGTCTACAAAAAGAGCCTAACTTAGATTTTGCTTAAGTAAACGAAGAAGTTCTAATGAGGCAACGAGATCCATGATGCAAGGAGGATTATTGGCCCAGGCCTTGCAAAATGAAATTCATAAAGCAGTGGTCCACAAATAGTGGCTTGTGTGAGATGGCCTGCAAGGACAAGACTTAAGTTCTGCATTTAAAGTTTTCCATTTGGGTTCCGACTAGGACAACAATGAAGAGCTTGTGAGCTGCAAAGGGGTCGGTGCCCTATGCAGAACATCGTCAATAAAATAGAGTTTTGCATTGTCTAAAACAATATCATTTATATGTATGATAAGATGAAATATCCTAGTCTAGATGATGCAAAAAAAACTGCAAAAATGAAGGAAAAAGCACCTAACACCTCGAGATAAGCCTAGTTGAACTCAAAACAAAATAAAGATAAAAGAAACCACATTTTATCTTGTGTTGAGTTGATCCTTTGGTTGGCCGTTGGATTGTTGATTTTGTGTGCTCCTTTCATGGCAACATGTGCAAAATGTGGATTCAAAATGATCTTGATGAAATATAGAATTAAATGAGATATGTGGGTAGTTGAGAAGATGAATGCAATGGATGTAGTGAAAGTTTGAAGCTTCAATAATGGTGATGAATGCAAGTGATTGAAAGTTGGAGGAAAAATGCATGTTATGTTGTTAGAGAATGAAAGAAAATCTTTCATTTTATGAGAAGAATCCCTAGAGAAATGGATGGTTGAGATCTTGCAAACATGGGAAAGATGAAGGGTTGTGGTTAGTTGAGGACTCACAAGCCCTCACATCTTGCCATGTGGTGGATGAAGTGTCACAGGGACAAATGAGGTGGAGAGAGTACAAGTGAGGTGGAGGTACTTGCAAGTACCTTGTGGTAAGGGTGATGATGACAAGTGAGAGGACCATGGGAAAGAGAAGTGTTGGGAGATTAAAACTGAATTTAAAATTCACATGATTGGGAGATCTTAAGGATAAGACAAGGTTCCTAAAAAGGAAGCTGAGAAGTACCTTAGATAAGACAAGGTCCCCAAAAAGTAGGACTTTGACCCATGTGAGTGATGTGACTTCTTAATGATCACATGGAGAAGAGGAGATCCCATGGAGGAATAAAAGTGAATTTTAAATTCACATGGGGAAGATAAAAAGGAATTAAAAATTCATTGGGGGATGGGGAGAATTGACCAAGGTGCTAATTGGACTAACTGATCAGTGATTAGAAGATGATTAGTGCCTAATGAAGATTAAGAGCCAACTTACAAATGTTGGAGGATGTGATACATCCTAATCAAGGATTAGACATGTGCACATCCCTAATGATGAGATTAGGAGGTTGATTAGGATTAAGAAATATGGAGGATGTGAAATGTGAGGAATTAAATAAATGTATTCTTTATTTAATTCTTTGAGGAAAAGGGGGATAAAGGGGTGATGTATTTAATTTTTAACTAAATACCTTAGGGATTTAGACGAATTAAGGATATTAATTAGATAATGGCAATATTACCTAATTAATGCAAATAAGAGGACGTTTAGATGAGAAGGGATAAATTTGGACTATTGTAAGTGTCCAAATCTAGGTGTCTACATTTTTCCCCTCTTTGAGATGGTGTTACGAAGTAACATCATTCCAAAGAATATTAAAACCTAGAACCTGGAAGAAGATGGTTAGATTGGGAAAGATGCCCCAATCATTTAAAGGAGTGACTAGGAAGAAAGATGTTGGAGGTGAAAATGAAGATTAGGGATTTAGGATGCCCCCTAGAGAGGACATGTGGGTGTAAGAAAAATGGGTGTGCTCTCGAAAAGGATTAGATGATGCAAGGGAAGACAAAGAAAATGATGCAAAGTGATGGATAGAGAGGATGATAAACGATAGGAGATTAGGAAGCACAAATGGATGTAAGGAAATAGGTGATGTTGCCCCAGTCAAGCTACAAGTCAAGATGGGTTGATGATGGATGGATTGTTGTCAATGAGGGAATGATATACCCTGAAACAACACGAGGATAGGTAAGGATACATCCTAATGAGTGTTGATAAGGGAAGGATACATCCCAAAACAATACCAAAGGATAGGGAAGGATACATCCTGATGATAATGATGAAAGGGATGATGAAAGTGTTGTAGATGAGGGAAGAATACATCCCAAAACAACACCAATGGATAGGGAAGGATATATCCTGATGATGATGATCATGATGATGATGATGAGGATGATTAGATCAAGGCTTGTAGCAAGGTTTGGAACAAGACCAAGGATGTGATTAGGTCATTTGTGCTAGACTGACTAGATGAGGATTAGATTGAGATGTGAGATGAAGGAAAGGACTAAAATGATGGGGGATAAGATGCTTACAATAACCAATCTATATTATTCAAAAAAATTGAAGAGATGATGATAAGAGATTGGATGGATAGAGCAAGTAGAGTGATGAAGGTTGAGTGGATGGGGGGGATTTCGATAGATGAGAGGATACTGCAATGGACAGGGAGATGAAATGCAATCCTAATGCAATTTTCCATTTTTGGAGCATTGATATTTGCTATAGCATAAGAGACCAGGTGCGAGGTTATGAAGAACCAAGGCGTATTAGTGTCTAATGCATAAAAAAAATACAATAGACAAGAAGGATATCCCAACACCCCAAAGTCACGATGACTTTGGTTGGGCTAAGTATTGCGATAACCACAAGCACAAGAGGATGCCCTAGCATAACACAAGACCACGGGGATATTGGTGGGTACAACATGGAACAACCAGGAAGACAACAACAAAGAAAAGATCAAGATATACCCCTATGTTTACTAGTCAAAGCACACCATGATATGATGGATCAAGGCGACCATGACAAGTGATGATAGGGAGCTCAAATGATAAACAAAAGCCAAAAGCACCAAAATATCACAATCAATTTTGAATGTCATTTGCCATAGGATCAAGGGGATGGATGAGGTGGATGAGGTCTACTAGGAAGGATGCAGATCCTATTGAGACCAAAGATGGATACTAAACTAAAATATTGATATGATGCAGGATACTCAGAACCAATTGGATCTGCTAATACTAGTGGATATTTTTTGTTAAGAACTAGCAAGGTAGGGACATGCTTATGACATGACACAAGAGAGACAAGAAACAAGACTGACACACCCTAAAGACCTAGGGGCTTGAGGGCCAATCAAAGATTAGCCTTGCCTACATGAAAGCATAGAGTCCTTGTAGTTCAATAAGAGGCTAATGACTAACCATGGATAAAAGTGGGAAGCAGATGATGGATGACAAAGACCAGCTGGACAAAAGCCCCAGGGGTAGATCAAATGATCAACCTTTCCTACATGAAAGTGCAGGGGCAATGTAGTTCGACAAAAGACTGATGAAAAATGATGGATAAAGGATGATGAGATAACCATGATAAGTGGATAAGACGATGGGACCAATACGATGAGACAAGACTGACTTGATGCATAAGATAGGATGATGGTGATTACACAAATCTCAGGGATGGGATAATCTTACAAATCATCAAAAGATGAATTGGGAGAATGACACAATGGAGAGATGAGTGATGAGAAGTGATAGGAGATTGGAAAGATGTGTGAAAGAAGCGGGAGTGATGACGATGAGATAGAGGGAATTGGATTCCATGGAGGGAATCCTATAGCTAGATACCAATGGCAAGATATTATGAGATGGGATGAGGATAAAGATGAAGGGATGGATAGATAAAGATAAGGAGAGGGAAAGATGTTAGAATGGATGGATAGGAAAATAAGGATGGGCCGATGAAAGGGATGCTATGATGGATAGGAAGATAAGGATGGGGAGATGAAAGGGATGTTATGATGGATATTAAGATAAGGATGGGGAGATGGAAGGGATTGTTATGATGGACAAGAAGATAAGAATGGGGAGACAGAAGGAATTTTTTGGATGGATGGGAAGATAAGGGTTTGGATGAGGAATAAGATAGTGGATGGATAGATAGAAAGGTAAGGATTTGGAAGATGGAGGGGATGGCACGATGAATGAATGATATCTCCAAGGACTATATCACAAAGGAAGATGGATTCCTCCACTCTAGATATGTCATGTGTGATGAGGTAGGAGGGATGGGAGATGAGTGGACGGTAAGATAAGGGAGTGAGATGGATATCAATAAGTTGCCTGGATAAGGAATGGAGATTGATTGTAGCATGATGAGTGGACAAGGAAGGACTATGGATGAGGATAGGATGCATGGATAAAAAAGGTAGATGTAGAGGATAAGGAATATGACAGTGTATGGATGAGGGGAATATACGCCAAGAGGTATCCAAAGCATGTATATATGTTTTACCCTATCTATATCAAGATCACAAGGAAGATGGAGGGATTGGGATAAATGGGATATGATAGGTAGGATGTGTAAGACAGGTGGGATGGATGAGATGGATGAAGGGAATGTAGTTTCCCCCAAGTGTCACAGTAAACAGAATGGGGGATTTACACATTACACCTGTTTTCTAGGTTTTCATCATGGTACTTATCCAAGGTGCTTGTTTACCAAGTTTTCACCATTGGACAAATTATTTATTTTTACTCTTTTTTTAGATTTTTCTGATTTGATTTTTTTTTTACTTTTTTACTTTTTTGAATTTTGTAGACTTTTGGATAGCATGCAGAAGGAGATGGATAAGGATAGGGATGTGGATAAGTGGATTTAGAATACATGTGATAAGGAGATAGATGGAGGACTCAAGCATCAAATTCCATGTGAGGTATTAAGAGCCCATGTTTGAAGCGATTGTTGGATGTTGGTGCAACCTTATTAGGATAAATGGATTAAAGGGATTTGATGGGGGGTATGTGGGATAATGGATGGGGTGTTGGAAAGTGAATGGATGGAATTATGGGGTAGGTGTGTGATGGGGTGATGAGTTTAGGACCAACATTGGCATATACGGCTGTGGATGTGAAAGGATAGGAGGATTAGTAGATGAATGATGCAGGGATAATGGAGGAGATGGGATAGTGAATTTTGGGACATAAGGACCCAAAAAAAATTAGGAGATGGAGGATCAGAATGTGTAGCATTGGGATTAGAAACTTTAGATGTTACAAATTTTTCATTTGAAGGCATTGCATCTTTTTTCTTTGGGATCCACATGGTTTTGATTTTTGCTTTAGCGAGCCTTTGCAGCCTATGGATTTGATTTAGATTTTAAATTGGATTTTTCTTCGCTTCAACATGTCTTTTAGAGGGGACATTAGGAGCTTTGGATTCATTTGGATGTTTAGATTTATGCATTTTTACTTTAGCATCTAAAGTGCTTGTAGTAGCAATGGGATGGGTGTGAGCAGATGGATGATGTGGAGGAAACATAAATGGAGTGATGGATGGAGGATGTATAGGTACATGCCTTTGTTGATCTTGATTTAGGAATATGAGAGTGGGATGTTCACGATGGGTGATAAGGATAGGTGATGGATGGATGAAAGGATGAAAGGATGAATATGATTGGATAGAGGAGGTGATTGTGGGGTATAAGCGCCCAAAATGGACTTGGTACCTGGAGGATGTGTGATGGTGGATGGAGGGACATAAGGACCGAAAATAGATGAAGGATGGGAGATGGTAGATGAAGGGATGTAAGGACCTAAAAGGAATGCTTGTTTTGAGGTGATACGATGGAGGAGGGGTGATAATAGCAAACGATCAAGTGGAGTGATGAGAGGAGCCTCTTATGCTCTTAGAAGAGGATTGTGGAAGATGTCTGGAGGTTCTACCAACATTCTTGGATTGTGAGTCATGAGTAGTACATCCAATACCTTGCGTATAGGAGTGTTCTTTGACCTGGATGGGCTCCAGAATACCTTGCTCATGGAGACCTAAACCTTTTCCTTGATAGTTCATGTTCTTGAGAATGCAGTCCATGATTGTATTTTTGTTATTCTGGAAGAACGATGTGAGTCCATTGTTAGATGGAGGATGGGTGGTATATATGCTTTTTTTTTCTTCTACAAGGAGACCACCATGGAGGAATGTGAGAGTACCAAGGGGATATAGAAGATATGAGGGATATTAGGTTTAGGTGATGGTGGAGGATCATGATATGGAGATGATGGGATAGTAGCATCTTGATTGGGAGGGGTGAGTGATAAGGGATCAGGAGAGGGATTAGGTGATATGATATGATCTAGATTTGTAGTAGTAGTTAATAAGGGCTCATGAGATAGAGTGGTTGGATCTTTAGTGCCAATGGGATCATGGGATGGAATGGATGGGGGATTGTGATCTTGATATGGAATAGATGGGATGGTAGGATCTTGATGGGGGGAGGGGATATGGTATGATTTGGATCAAGCTCTTGGAATGAATCTTCTCGTGTGGGTGGCATGATGATGGAGTGGTGGACTAGGTTTAGATAGTGGAATGGGATTGGATGTAGGTCTGGGATTAGATGAAGGATTAGGATTAGATAGAGGGCTAAGGTAGGGATATTGGAATGGTGAATTAGGATAAGAGGACATAGATGGTGGGTTAGGAAAAGAGGATACAGCTGGTGAATTGTACTAAGGGTATTGGGATGGTGGATTAGGATGGAAAACTGTGGAGGTTGGATTAGGATAGGTTGATGGGGACATAGGATTAAAATAAGGTGTGGATGTAGGATTATGATGGGTAGACTGGTAAAGAGGAGTATGATAGGGGGATTGTAATAGGAGTATTGGGATGGTAGATTATATTGGGATGATAGATTGGGATAAGAGGATGTGGATGAAGGGTATGACGGATATGTGGATGGGGAAGATACTTGATATCCCTTGTCAAAGGTAGCATAAGGAGCGTGGCATGGATGAAGATATAATAGGATAGCTTGAAGGGGTGATTGGATTTTGGAAAGTGGTTGGAGAAATCTTACTAGAAATGATAGCGTCAAGGGGATATATTTCGTATACTTCTTGATCAACAAGACTCTCATTATCATTGTCAACATAATTAGGGCTTCCCTTGACTACTATTGATGAAGGATAAGGATTCATGATAGCGGATGGGATTAGATTGAAAAGATGGGAATGGATGATTAGAAGGAAGGAAAATGATTATGAAAAAGTAAATCGGGTGGATTGGAAGAAGACGGGAGAAGGAATCTTTGTTGGTGTGAATAAGTCTTGTACCTAGTTTATTCCCTTACTAGGGACTTAGGGGACTTAATTCACATGTTAAGTTTACTTAGGATAGTAGTTGTCATATCTAGATAAGTATTAGTTGTCTTATCTAGAATTTCCACTTTCCTAGGTAGTTATGAGTTAGTTGTCTCATGTGATAGGATTAAGACACTTGTCATGATCTTGTCTTATCCTATCTCTCATCCTTGCCTTTATAAGCAAGGCATCTCTAGCATATTTGTTAATAGATGGCATATAGCATTGTATAGCATTGCATTGATCATATTGTATCATATTGTAATCCTTGTTTGGTGGAATAGCATCTTCCATTGTTGCTTCTCTCTATCTCTTGTGGAGGTTCTTTGGCGTTGCAGATTGAAGATCTTGGGTTGTTAACTCCAACATGGTATCAGAGCTTTGAATCTGGCAAGCCCCTTCCATTTCTTTATTAGAGAGTTTCCATCAATTTCTATTGTCATTTTTTTAGTTCTTGTATCCTATATTGCATGCTTGCATTTTTGGTGAGATCTGGTGATTGCAGTGCTTTTGGCTATAGTGGCAGTATTTTAGGCTGCCCCATTGCATCCAAGAGGCTCGAAAAAGTCAGATCTGACTTTTGTTTCACTTAATTTCATCACCATTTGCAGCTTTGGCAAAGAAGGGTTTCGAGCTTAGATCTAGTGAACAACATTTTACAGGTGCACTTTGAGCCAAAAATAAGTCTTCCATTGCGTCCGGGTGGTCGTTTCTAATTTTTTTGATATATAATTTTCCTATATTTGGCAAAAGTTGTCTTTGGGGCAAAAAAATTTTAGCAGAGGCGGCTGTACGGCCCCCCTGCGCAGGTACGCGTGTCGTCAGAAATTTTTTTCAAAAAAAATTATTATATTCTATTTATGTCGGCATTGTTTATTATTTTTTTTTTAAAAAAATTCAAAAAAATATATTAAAAAAAATTGTAAGGCCGCCGGCCTTTATTGTGCAGCCCGCAGACATAAGTCTGCGGAGCCCACACAACGCGCGGCTTATAACCCGCTAGCGCCAGCCACCAACCTTAACCGCCAGAAGTAGCGGTTACATCACTAGCACCGACCGCCGACCGCCACCGACCAGGAACCGCCAGCGGATGATCAATAAGCCGCCGCCGATAACCGCCCGCCGCCGACCGCCAGCTAACCACCAGGAGGGCGGTCAGTAAACTGCTATTTTTTTTTCTGCAAACTGTTAGCCCGCGGTCACGTGGGTGACCAGTAGCCAGCCCCCGAGGGCTTAATTTTTGCACCTGTTTAGCCTTCAAAGTGCCTAAAATAGGCCTTTTTTTCATTTTTGCATAACTTTTCACCACGAAGTCGGATTTCTGCAAACGAGATATCGTCAGAAAGCTGGTTCGATGAACTTCGCAGTGGTGCAGGTTATTTTTCCAGATTTTTCCATTTTTTGCCAGATTTTTGAGCTTGAAGGTACAAGTGCATTTATTGCTTGTTCTTGATGTAACTTTTGCCAACGAAGTCAAAATTTGGCAAACTTTTTTTTGAAATTGATCAGAAAATTGCAAGGAATCTGTTTGTAACCTTTGTTTTCAGCTTTGCAAGCTCCTTTTTCTGAAAAATTGTAAAAATCACCGTGTGTTATAAACGGTTGATTTCAGCTTGTCACTTGTAAAATTGCAAAAATTTGTTCATTCTAATTTGCTGGGGGGGTTGCAAAATCAATTTTAATACATTTTGGGGGGGTGAAAGGCACAATTTAAGTGCCACATTGTCCTTTTATTTTGGTGATTCATGGCGGATCTAAGGCAAATTGAACCACTCACTACACATAATTATCATACATGGAAGCTAAAAATGACTCAATTGTTACAATCTAAGGGTCTATGGCCAATGTTAGATGCAGAACAACCTAAATTTACAAGGGATTATGAAAAGTTTGTCCATAGATGTAAAATGGATGAAGCAAAAGGGCTCATTGGCTTACATGTATCTGATAATCTGTTGTTTCATATTTCAGAGTACAAAAAACCTAAGAATGTTTGGGACAAACTTGAAGAATTGTATGGTAAAATAAATCATTTCAGAACCTTGCAACTTAAAGCAGAACAACAATGCCTCTCTCTAGATATGTTTCCATCAATGCAGGATTTTCTTGCTCAATTCAAGATGATTTTGTCACAGTTGAAAGGATGTGGACATGATGTATCTAGTGATGAATGTATCTTCTTGATTCTGTCTAAGTTAAAGGGCCCTTATCAAGTGTTTTCTTCTACTTTCTATTCAACTATGGATGCAATAGGGAAAGATTACAAAATGCCTACATTTGAGTTGTTTTGTGAGCATCTTACTAGGGAGGAGGCCAAGTTAATTCAGTTGGATGCCTTACCTAATTCTAAGAATCATGCTCTAATGGCTCAATCATCCAAGGGTAAAGGAAAGAACAAGAAGAAGCCCAAAGCAGAATCATCTTCTGGTAGTGAGAATCCCTCCAAACCGAAGCCGAAGAACAATCAGAAGTCCACTCAATCTCCTTCTTCTTCTACCTCTGGAGATTCTTCCAAGTCCAAGAAAAAGAAAGGAGATCCTTGCTCATTTTGTGGCAAAACTGGACATGATGCAACTCATTTCTTTAAGAGATTAGAGGCCTTGGAGGAAGCTATGAAGAAGCACAATATTTCAGTGGCTAAGCCTTCTTCCATGGGCAAAGGGCAAGCTCTTTCTGTACGAGCTATGCATTCACCTTCAGATAGTTGTATTCTTGATTCAGGTGCCTCACATCACATGACAAACTCATGTGATCTTCTTGATTCCATAGTTCATACTTCTACTTCTCAGATTGCAGTTGGGAACTCTTCACAAATTCCAGTTTTGGGGACAGGCTCCATTCAAATGCTAGATGGGTGCATTGAGGATGTTTTACTTGTTCCTAATATTTCAGCGAATCTTCTTTCCATATATCAGATTTATCATTCTGGAGATGGGAAGTTAGTTGAGTTTTCTCCACAAAATGTGACTATTAGACAGTTGCAAGATCCTGAGAAGGTTGTCGCAATAGGAGTAGTTGATCATGCGAATCATTTGTATCAATTTGATGGATTTGAGTATTCATCAGGTTCATGTTTTGTTGCTCATGCTGATTCAATGAGCAAGCTTTGGCATGAGAGATTTGGGCACTTGAATTATCGATATCTTCAGCAAATGAAAGCACATAACTTAGTGGTTGGTCTTCCTAAGATCACTTGCACAGATGGTGTTTGTCAAGGATGTGTTCTTGGAAAGCAACATCAAGACTCTTTTCCTAAGGGTCAAGCTACACGTGCCACCACACCCCTTGAGTTGGTCCATAGTGATCTCATGTCATTCCCAACTCCTTCTTTTTCAGGGGCCAAGTATGTGCTAACATTCATTGATGATTTTTCCCGTCGGACATGGGTCTATTTTCTGAAGCTCAAGAGTGAAGTCCTCACCAACTTCAAGACCTTCAAAACCTTTGTGGAGAAGCAGTCAGGTTTTTCTCTTCGACAGATATGCACAGATAATGGGGGGAGTATTTCAATCAGGCATTTCAGGATTTTTGCAGTGCGCATGGTATTCTTCATCAGCACACAATTCCTTACACTCCTCAGCAGAATGGTGTGGCCAAGAGAAAGAACAGGACTCTCAGGGAAATGGCCAATTGTATGATTCAGTCTAGGTCCATGGCTCTCGCATTTTGGGCCGAAGCTGTCAATTGTGCCAACTATATTCAAAATCGTATGCCCCACAAGGCAGTGGGAAATATGACCCCTGAGGAGGCTTGGTCTCATCGCAAGCCTAATGTATCCTTCTTCAAAATTTTTGGTAGTGAGGCTTGGGCATTCATTTCGAATGGTTGGCATATATCCATGGAGAAGAAGAGTCAGCGTTACATCTTTGTTGGCTATTGTGAGGATGTGAAGGCATACAAATTGTTTGATCCTGACACACGAGAGGTTCATTTCTGACATGATGTTCAGTTTTCTGAGACCTTCACCCAGCCAGATCCTCCTTCGACTTCTTCTTCATCACAACCGACTCAGTCTTCTTCAATTCATGATACTTTGCTATTTGAGGAAGACTTTGATGATGGTCTTGATGAACCTCCTCCTCACTCACCCACTAGGCCATGATGGGCTTGAGTTACTCTTGAGGAGGCTGGTCCTCTTGTTGGTGATCCCACAGACACTCGTTGCACTCATTCTCAGACTTCTAGAATTAGTCTTTTGAGTCATGCAGTTTCAGATGATCCTCAGAAGTTTTCAGATGCTTCAGGTATTCCAGAGTGAGATAGTGCTATGGATGATGAGTATTCTTCTTTGATGAAGAATCATACTTGGGATCTTGTGCCTCTTCCTAAGGGAAGAAAGTTGGTTCGGTGCAAGTGGGTGTATCGTACCAAGTATTCAGCAGATGGTTCCATTGACAAGTACAAGGCTCGTCTTGTTGCAAAGGGGTTTTCTCAGTTTGAAGGGATTGACTATTCTGAGACCTTTGCTCCTATTGCCAAGATGGATTCTATTCACCTTGTCCTTGCTATAGCTGCATCACAGGGATGGTCAGTATATCAGATGGATGTGAAGAGTGCTTTCTTGCATGGGGATCTTCATGAGGAGATCTATATGGAGCAGCCACTAGGTTTTGTGCAAGACTCTTCACTTGTTTGCAGGCTTCAACGTTCATTGTATGGTCTCAAACAAGCCCCTAGGGCTTGGTATGAGAAGATGGATAGTTTCTTGCTTGCTTCCGGCTACACTCGTTGCCATTCTGATCCCACAGTTTATACACAGAGACATGGAGAGGATCTACTTATACTTGTGCTCTATGTGGATGATTTGATTCTCACAGGGAGTTCTACTTCCATGATTCAGAGTACACAGCGAGCATTGATGGAGCGATTTGATATGACCAACCTTGGTCTTTTGCATTACTTCCTTGGTCTTCAAATTCATCAGACTTCTGAGGGGATCTTCATTTTCTAGGAGAAGTATGCTCTTGATTTGCTTCAGAGATTTGGCATGGATGATTGCAAGCCTGTCCCTACTCCATTCTAGTCAGGTGATGTACTGTCTTCCAATTGCACTACTCCTACAGTTGATCCTACCTTGTATCGGCAGTTGGTTGGCAGTCTTTTGTACTTGACACATAGTCATCCTGATATTTCCTTTGCCGTTGTACTTGTCTCTCGCTTCTCACAGGAGCCTCATGAGAGTCATTGGAAGGCCGCCAAGCGTATCTTGTGATACATTCAGGGCACTACTCATTTTGGCATTCACTACACTTCAAGTGCATCTCAGATTGTGGGCTTCACTGACTCAGATTGGGCTGGTGATGTCAATGATCGGAAGTCTACTTCTGGCTTTGTCTTTTGCCTTGGTTCTAGTCCGATTGCATGGTCATGCAAGAAGCAGACTGCTATTGCATTATCATCGACAGAGGCTGAGTATCGAGGTGCAGTGTTGGCTAGTCAGGAGGTTTTGTGGCTTCATCAGTTGATGACTGAGTTTGGATTCCCTTCCACTCAGCCCACTACTCTTTGGTGTGACAATTAGAGTGCCATTCATATTTCACGCAACCCAGTGGAGCATCAACGGACTAAGCATATTGAGATCCACATGCACTTCATCAGGCAGCTCATCCAGGATGGTGTTCTCAGCTTGGAGTATTTTCCTATAGATCAGCAGGTTGCAGACATCTTCACTAAACCTTTGGCATCGCCTCGTTATCTTCAGTTGCAATCGATGCTTGGGGTGAAGGAAGTTGTCCTTGGGGGATATTGAGGATTCCTCCTTCCTTCATTAGTTTTCTTTGTTTCTTTTCTCTCATTTGGAGAGGAGTTTTCTCCCACAGGGTTTTTCTCCTTTTCTCCACTTGTGAGAGTTTTTTGTTTTGTACATGGGTACCTCATCAGGCCTAGTTGCCGGGACCCATCTTTTGCATTATGCATTGGTTTGTACCTCCCTAAGTTGCACTTAAGGGGGTTTGTTGGTGTGAATAAGTCTTGTACCTAGTTTATTCCTTTACTAGAGACTTAGGGGACTTAATTCACATGTTAAGTTTACTTAGGATATTAGTTGCCATATCTAGATAAGTATTAGTTGTCTTATCTAGAATTTCCACTTTCCTAAGTAGTTATGAGTTAGTTGTCTCATGTGATAGGATTAAGACACTTGTCATGATCTTGTCTTATCCTATCTCTCATCCTTGCCTTTATAAGCAAGGCATCTCTAGCATATTTGTTAATAGATGGCATATAGCATTGTATAGTATTGCATTGATCATATTGTATCATATTGCAATCCTTGTTTGGTGGAATAACATCTTCCATTGTTGCTTCTCTCTATCTCTTATGGAGGTTCTTTGGTGTTGCAGATTGAAGATCTTGGGTTGTTAACTCCAACAATCTTTAGATTTGTTTCGATATCAGAAGATCTTAAATGGAGATGGACTAAAGTTCAAATCAGGATTCTATCAAAGCTTCGATTAGAATGACTAGATGATGCAATGGGATTGATTCTGACAATCAGATTTGATTACCAAAGGATGATCACGACATTGAATTTGCTTTGAGATGGAAGTAGATTGATTAGGTTAAAGGTGATTGGATAGGGTGTGGTTGGATTAGATCAAATAAGATCAATTGATGAAACGATTGGTAAGATCGAATGATGGATGAGATAGGATGATGAAAGGGATTCTGAATATTAGACCCCTCAAGATTGGGCTACGTTGAACAAAAATAATAGAATGATAAAACAAGAGTGATTATACCTTTTATTTGTGTTGATCTCCCTTGGTTGGCCCTTGATTGAAGCTTGAGTTTGTTCCCCTTGATGGAAAAGTGATGAAAAATGGATGCAAGGTGATTAAGATGCAATGGAAGATGCAAATGATGAAGGTGGGTATGTGACAAGATAAGTAGAATGGATGCAAGAGGATAAGAGCTAAGTATGCAAGTTATTGAATGAAAAAGAGGTGTTTGATGATGGCTTGAGAGCTTGAGTATGATAAAATTCCTAATGTGTGTGACTAGCCCCCAATGAATGAGAAGAGAGGCCTTTTTATAGGAAAAAGTGAATTATCTATAGAATTCAATGGTCAGGATTGAGCCACCATGGCCAAGATGGAGGGCTATGGTGAGTTGATGACTCACAAGCCCTCACACCTTTCCATGTGGAGGATGAAGTGTCCAAAGGACATGGTGAAATGGAAAGGGTACAAATGATGTGGAAGAAGGACAAGTGATGTGGAAGGACACATACCTTGGGATGTGACTTATGTGACCTCTCAATGATCACATGGGGAAGAGGAGATTCCTTGGAGGAATAAAAGTGAATTTTAAATTCACATGATTGGGGATATCTTAAGGATAAGACAAGGTTCCCAAAAATGGAGCTAAGAAGTACCTTGGATAAGACAAGGTTCTTATAATAGAAGTTTCCTAACCCATGTGATTGATGTGACCTTTCAATGATCATATGGGGAAGAGGAGATTCCTAAGAAGGATAAAATGGAATTTAAAATTCCATTTGGAAGGACATGGGGATAATAAAAGGAATTTAATATTCCTTGGGAGATGAGAGAGTTGACTAAGGTACTAATTAGACTAGCTAATTAGTAATTAGAAGACAGTTAGTGGCTAACAAAGATTAAGAGCCAGCTTGCAAAATTTTAAGGATGTGACACATCCCTAATGATGGGATTAGGAGGTGGATTAAGATTAAGGAAAAGTGATGGAGGATGTGACATATGAGGAATTAAATAAATGCATTATTTATTTAATTCTTTTGAGGAAAAGGGGAATAAATGGAAAGGTATTTAATTATTAACTAAATACCTTAGGGATTTAGAGGACTATAGGGGTATTAATTAAATAATAGTGATATTACTTAATTAATGTAGATAAGGGGATATTTAGATGAAAATGGACAAAATAGGATAAATTCAAATGTCCAAATTTAGGTGTCTACATTTTTCCCCTCCTTGAGATGATCCTACGAAGTAGCATCATTTCAAAGAAGATTAAAAGATAAGACCAAGAAGAAGATGGTTAGATTGGAAAAGATGCCCTAGCCATTCAAAGTAGTGACTAGGAAGAAAGATGATGGGAGTGAAGATGAATATTAGAGATTAAGAATGCCCCCTCGAGAGGACATGCAAGTTCAAGAGAACATGGGTGTGCTCTCGAAATGGATGAGGTGATGCGAGAGTAGATGGGGAAAATGATGCAAGGCGATGGATAAGAGAGGATGATAAGCGATTGGAGATTGGGAAGCACAAATGGATTTAAGGAAAAAGGTGATGTTGCCTCAATCAAGCTACAAGCCAAAATGGGTTGATGATGGAGAGAGTGATGTTGATAAGGGAATGATATACCCCAAAGCAACACAAGGATAGATGGTGATGATAAAAGTGTTGTTGATGAGGGAAGGATACATCCCAAAACAACCCAAAGGATAGGGAAGGATACATCCCGATGAGTGTTGTTTATGAGGGAAGGATACATCCCAAAACAACACCAAAGGATAGGGAAGGATACATCTCGATGATGATGATTGTTAGATCAAGGCTTGTAGCAAGGCTGGGAACAAGACCAAGAATGTGATGAGATTGTTTGTGCTATATTGAATGGATAAGAATTGGATGGAGATGTGTGATGGATGAAAATAATGAAAATGATGGAGGAAAAGATGCTTAGAATAGCCAATCTATATTATTCTAAGAATATTGAAGAGATGATGATATGACGAGGACACTTAGAATAACCAATCAATAGTATTCTAAGAAGATTGAGAAGAGGATGAAATGATGAGGCGTGATGCAAAAATGGAGGAGAAGAGATGGAGTATACATGCAATGAAATTGAATGGAAAATGAAATTTAATCCTAATGTGATTTTCCATTTTTGAAGCATTGATTTTATCTATATAGCATAAGACACCAAGTGCTAGGGTATGTGGAACCAAGGCAGATTAGTGTCTAATGCATAAAACAAACACAACAAACAAGAAGGCTATTCCAACACCCCAAAGTCATGAAGACCTTGGTCAGGCCAGGAACTGGAATAACCATAAGCACAAAAGGCTGCCCCAGAGTAACAGAAGACCACATGAGTCTTGGTGGGTACTACGCGGGACAACCGAGAAGACATCAACAAAGAAAAGATCAAGATACACCCCTATGTTTCCCAATCAAATCACACTATGATATGATGGATCAAGGTGACCATTGAAAGTGATGATAGGGAGCTCAAATGATAAACAAAATCCAAAAGCATCAAAAGATCACAATCAATTTCAAGCGTCCTTTGCCATAGGATCAAGGGGATGGATGGGATTGATGAGGTCTATTAGGAAGAATGCATCCTATTGAGACCAAAGATGGATACTAAACTAAAAGATTGATATGATACATGATACTTAGAACTAGTTGGATCTGCTAATACTAGTGGATCTCATTTGTTAAGAACTAGTGAGATAGGGGCATGCTTGATGCCATGACACAAGAGAGACAAGACACTAGACTAACACACTCTAAAGACCTAGGGGCTTGGAGGTTGATCAAAGAATATCCTTGCATATGCGAAAGAGAAAATCCCTCGTAGTTTGATAAAAAGGTTGATGACTGACCATGGATAAAAGTGGGAAGAGGATGATGGAGACCTCCATCATGGATGAAAAAGACCAAATAGAAAAAATCCCTAGGCATGGATCAAATGATCAACTTTTCCTACGTGAAAGCGTAGGGGCAACATAATTCGACTAAATACCAAAGTCAAACGATGGATAAGGGATGATGAAATGACCACAATAAGTGGATAAGATGATGGGACTGATATGATGAGACAAGAATAACTTGATGGATAAGATAAGATGATGGTGATTACACGAAGCTCGGGGACGGGATAGTTTTCCAAATCATCAAAAGATGAATTGGGAGAATCACATGATGGAAATATGAGTGATGAGAAGTGATAGGAGATTGGAAAGATGTGTGAAAGAAGCGGAGTGATGATGATGAGATAGAGGTCATTGGATTGCATGGAGGGAATCCTATAGCTAGATACCAATGACAAGGGATTATGAGATGGGATGAGGATAAAGATGGAGGGATGGATAGATAAATATAAGGAGAGGGAAAGATGCTAGGATGGACGGATAGGAAGATAAGGATAGGGAGATGAAAGGGATCATGCTATGATGGATAGGAACATAAGGATGGGGAGATGAAAGGGATGCTATGATGGATAGGAAGATAAGGATGGGGAGATGGAAGGGATTGTTTGGATGGATGGGAAGATAAGGGTTTGGATGAGGAATAAGGTAGTGGATGGATAGATAGAAAGGTAAGGATTTGGAAGATGGAGGGGATGGCATGATGAATGAATGATATCTCCAAGGACTATATCACAAAGGAAGATTAATGCTCCCACTCTAGATATGTCATGTGTGATGAGGCAGGAGGGATGGAAGATGAGTGGATGGTAAGATAAGGGAGTGACATGGATATTGATAAGTTTCATGGATAAGGAAGGGAGATTGATGGTAGCATGACGAGTGGACAAGGAAGGCATATGGATGAGGATATGATGCATGGATAAAAAAGGTAGATGTAGAGGATAAGGAATACGACAGTGTATGGATGAGGGGAATATATGTCAAAAGGTATCCAAAGCATGTATATATGTTTGCCACTAACTATATCAAGATCACAAGGAGGATGGAGGGATTGGGATAAATGGGATATGACAAGCAGGATGCGTAAGACGGGTGGGATGGAGGAAATGGATGAAGGGAATGCAGTTGCCCCCAAGTGTGGAAGGAAATGGAATGGAGGATTTACACATGACACCTATTTTCCAAGTTTTCATCATGGTACTTATCCAAGGTGCTTTTTTACCAAGTTTTCACCATTGGACGAATTATTTCTTTTTACTTTTTTTTTAATTTTTCTGATTTGATTTTTTTTTTTACTTTTTTACTTTTTGACTTTTTTGGACTTTTGGATATCATGCAAAAGGAGATGGATAAGGATAGGGATGTGGATAAGTGGATTTAGCAGACATGTGATAAGGAGATAGATGGAGGACTCAAGCATTGAATTCCATGTTAGGTATTAAGAGCCCATGTTTGAAGCGACTATTGGATGTTGATACAACCATATTGGGATAAATGGATTATGCAAGAGGATGAATTAAAGGGATTTGATGGGGGAGATATATAGGATAATGGATGGGATGTTGGAAAGTGTATAGATGGAATGATGGGGTGGATGTGTGATATGGTGATGAGTTCAAGACCAACATTGCCACATATGGTGATGGATGTGAAAGGATAGGAGGATTAATGGATGGATGATGTGGGGATAGTGGAGGAGATGTGATGTTGAATTTTGGGACATAAGGACCCAAAAAAAATTTAGGAGATGGTGGATGAGAATGTGTGGCTTTGGGATTAGCAACTTTGGATGTTGTTATAGATGTTTCATTTGAAGGAACTGCATCTTTTTTCTTTGGGATCCACATGGTTTTGATTTTTGCTTTGGTGGGCCTTTGTGGCCTATGGGTTTGATTTAGATTTTGGATTTGGTTTTCCTTTTCTTCAATATGTCTTTTAGAGGGGACATGAGGAGCTTTAGATTCATGTGGATGTTTAGATTTATTTTTTTTTACTCTAGCATCCAAAGTTCTTTTAATAGCAATGGGATGGGTGTGAGAAGATGGATGATGTGGAGGAAACATGAATGGAGTGGTGGAGGTAGGATTTTTTGGATTATATGTGGATGGAGGATGTTCAGGTACATGCCTTTGTTTATCCTAATTAGGGGACATGCGAGTGGGATGTTTATGATAGATGACATGGATAGGTGATGGATGGATGAAAGGATGAATAGGATGAGATGGAGGGGGTGATTTTGGGATATAAGGGCCCAAAATAGACTTAGGACCTAGAGGATGTGTGATGGCTAATGGAGGGACATAAAGGTCCAAAATGGATGGAGCAGATGAAGGAGGAATATGGATGGTTTTTTTGAGGTGATACAATGGAGGGGGATGGCAGAAAACAATCTGGTGGAGTGATGGGAGGATCATCTTATTATTTTGGAAGAGGCTCGTTGAGGATATATAGACGTTGTACCAACATCTTTAAATTGCAAGTCTTGAGAGATGCATCCAAGACCTTCTGTATAGACTTGTTCTTTTACCTAGATGGGCTCTAAAATACCTTGTTCATGAAGGCCTAGACCTTTTCCTTGATAGTTCATGTTCATGAGAATTCGATCTATGATAGGATTTTTGTTATTCTGGAAGAGTGATGTGAGTCCATTATTAGGTGGAGGATGATGAGTGGTATATATGCTTTTTCTTCTACAAGGAGACCACCATGGAAGAATGTGAGAGTACCAAGGGGATATAGAAGTGGTATGGGGATAGTAGGTTTAGGCAACGATGGAGGGTCATGAGATGGAGATGATGGGATAGTAGCATCTGGATGGGTGGTATCAGGAGAGGGATTAGGTGATATGATAGGATATGGATTTGTGGTAGTAGGTGATAAGGGATCATGCGATGGAGTGATCAGATCATGAGTATCAAGGGGATCATGGGATGGAATGTATGGGGGACTGTGATCTTGAGATGGACTAGATGGGATGACAGGATCTTGATGTGGAGAAGGGGATATGTTGCTATGCTTTGGATTAGGCTCTTGGCATGACTCATCTTGTGTGGGTGGCATGATGATGGAGTCTTGGAGGGACTCTTCAAGTGGGGAAGATGGAAGGATGAAGGATTCAAGGCATTCATGGGAATGGACTTCAGTGATACTAGGAATGGGAGAAGTGGATTGGATTGAAAATTTGCGATGGCTTGGGAGGATCTAAGTGTAGTAGGAGTGGATTGGATTTGGTTATCTTCAATGGGCTTGACGGATCTTGGAGTAGGAGATGGGGGTTCAATGGATTCAATGGGTGTGAGGGTTTCAACAGTTTGAGTGGTGGTAGGGGTGGTAACAATAATGATAGGCATGGTATAGAGAAGGGTCTCATTACTAGTGATCGTGGATGATGGATTAGGATGGCATGGTTCCACAACAACAAGATGTGGGGTTTGGGATGTCTTCTTTGTCATAAGTTCTTGGAGAACACTTGGAGTGAGGATTGTGCATACTCTAGGCTTGGCTGGGGTGATGGGAATAGGTGAAGGATTAGGGATTGGTGGACTAGGATGAGGGGGAGGAATGGGATTAGATGTAGGACTGGGAGTAGCTGGAAGATTAGGATCTGTAGGGGGATAAAGATTAGATGGAGGGTTAAGGTAGGGATATTGGTATGATGAGTTAGGATAGGAAGGCATGGGTGGCGGATTAGGACAAGAGGATGTATAGGTGGTGGATTAAGGTAACAGGATGCAGGTGGCAGAATGTGATAAAGATATTGGGATGGCAGATTGGAATAGGAAGACATGGGTGTTGGATTAGGATAGGAAGATGTGGATGTTGGATTAGGGTAAGTTGATGGAGGTGTAGGATTAAGATAAATAGGTGTGGATGTAGGACTAGGATAATGGGACATGGATGGGGCATTGTAATAGGAATATTGGGATGGTAGATTAGGATAAGAGGATGTAGGTGTTGGATAAAAGGATGATTTAGATGAAGGCTATGACAAATATGCAGACGGGGAAAATACTAGATATCCCTTGTCAAAGGTAGCATAAGGTGCATGATTAGGTATGGAAAAAGACATGACAGGGTAGTGTTGTGCATGTTTTGCACACACGCCCTGCCATAGGCAAGGACCCCTTCTTTTTTATTCTGCTCCCAACAGACTGCTTTGCTCTTCTCTTGTTTTGCGTGCCCCATTTTCAAAGCCCAAATTGGTCACGTGCCTTCAAACGATCAAATCCCCCTAACCAAATTCACCTACTTGGGGTATTCAAATCTGGGGAAAAATAAGGTCCCCCGTCCCTTATCTTCCTTTTTTCTTGTTCTTGTTGACTTGGTCCATGACCGCTTGATTCACTTTTTTCCACATTTTTGACTTTGGGGACAAATTTATGGTGGATTTGGGATGTTTTTGTGGTGCCTAAGTGAACTTCCAAGGTTTCATTAAGTTTTGGTGGTTTCAGAACTTTCCTTTCAGAACTTTGTCTCTCTTTGGCTATTTTGAAACATCCGTGGAGCCCTGGCGACCTAGCCTCCAAGACCTGGCCCCTCCGTGGCTGTTTCTGGGATTTTGTCCCTTTGTGGTCATTTTGAACATCTGTGGAGCCTCGGTGACCCAGCCTCTGGGACCCAACCCCTCTGTGGCTATTTTGAACATTCATGGAGCCCTGACGACCTGGCCTCAGGGACCCCACCCCTTCGTGGCTATTTCTGGGACTTCATCCCTCTATGGCCATTTTGAACATTCATGGAGCCCAGGAAACCCAGCCTCCAAGACTCGGCCCCTCCATGGCCATTTTGAACATCTGTAGAGCCCCAGCGACTGGCCTATGGAACCCGGCCCCTCTATGGCCATTTCTAGGATTTCGTCCCTTCATGGCCATTTTTAGGACTCCACCCCTCCGTCCTTGTTCAAGAATTTCCTTTCAGGCCGTTGTGTGCTCATTGCCTTTCCAAAAGGGTGGTGACCCTCTGCCTTTCCCCTTCCAAGCTTCCAATTTTTTTCAAATGAGTCCAATGTTAAAGAATTTTTTTGGGCACTCTTCCTTCGCCTTTTACCATGCGCTATAATTGAAAAATATTGGTTTTGCTAAGTTTTGTGAGGTTCAGGAACTTCCCTTTCAGTTTTTTGTCCCTCGTTCGTTGCCCGCCCCCTTGGCCCCACATTAATGTTTACGATCCAAATGAGCTCCAAATATGAATATTATGATCTTTTGATGATGCATGGATGGATCTAACAAGGATTTTGCAAGATTTGACTAACGTTTTCCTTGATTTTTGTATGAAAGCACTTATGACACTTCATGTATGTAGGATTCAAGAAGCCTACCGCGGGTCTATCAAGGAGACCCATTGAGAAATTTGAACAAGGAATGCACATAGCTCTTGTCACCATTCA
>VDFB02132242.1:0-22873 GCA_007258455.2 Sequoia sempervirens | reverse complement strand
TGGTCAACACAAAATTTGGCACTTGCCAAACTGCTTACATTGGGAAATACCAATCCTTTGGGTTGGGTTTTCCTTGGTCATCCAATCTGTTGGAGCCTATAATTTCATGAATATTTTTTCAAAATTTTAGGTTCCCATGATGGAAAATTTGATTTTAGCACTTAGATGTATAGTTGGAAAATCTGCTCAAAAGGCCCACTTTGAAAAATCATAATTTGAAGCTTCTTCAGTTTCACACAAAATCACTTTGTTGAAATGTTCATCTACCATATGTGAGTGTCTCTACCAAATTTCAGCTCCTTATGATTAGTTTTGACAAGATTTTGAAGTATCACATTCAAGGGTTCTAGAAAAGTATGTTGTCTACACAGTAAAAACTGCCAAAGGGGTCAACTTTAGAGGGCGATATTAAGTAACTGAAAGAGTTTCATGATAGACCAATTGGTGCTCTATATTCTCCCCATCTCAGTGTGCATCCATGTCAATTTTTAGAGCTTCAAGACATCATTTTGTATTTTTTTCAAAATCAAATCCAAATGGATTTTACCCAGCTTGAAGACATCTCCAGAAAACTTTTGTAGAGGTCAACTTTGATGTTTGATATTTTTTGAATGAAGATGCTTGGTGAAAAAAAATCTTGCACACATGTTCACCATGCCTAAATGAGCTAACATTCAAAGTTATAGCTTCTCATAATCACATTTGATATTTTTTCAAAAGGGGCAAGTGACGGGTTTTAGTTGAGTTTGACAAGTGCAGTTTTTCAAAAAATGATAAATGGACAACTTAGAAAACAAGCTTTTACTACTACTCACTTTAGCTTAGAGATAAAGCATAATGAAATATGATTAACTAGGGTTGTGATCAGATTAATCTTCGAGAAGAGACCTTTAAGAAGTATTTGATTGAAGTGATCAAATTGGGTGGCACCAATAATTGGAACCAGAGCTAAAAGATGTTGTATTAACCAAAGGGAATTTATGTTTATTTTCAATGATAATGATGCATGTCGATATACATCATAGTGTAGATGATAATAACCAAAATGAAATACCATGTCATACTGCAGTTTTCAGTAGTTGGAATTGTGCCTATATTGCATCTCAAAGGTTAATGAGAGAAAATATATGAGTATCACTATTTTTACAAGATAAAAGGAATGGTACATTTTTTAGCACAACAAAGATGATATAGGCACATGCAACTCATAATTTTAAAGCTTATCTAGGCAACATCATTGACCACATTGGTGTGAGCTTAGCCATACTCTTGAGAGTTAAGAACATACAACACATTTGGATGAAGATTCTAAAGGCCACCTTATTGTGGGGAGAAGCATTTTAGCCCCAATCATACTCTTATAACTGTTAAGTTTTGGCTATTACAACATTATAGAACCAAATAGAAGAAGATCCAATTGACATGAGCAATACCAAATTTTGCAAACTATACCCGAATCTTCTCCATCTGAGCCAAAAAATAGAAATGTTAGATCTCATCAAAAGATTGTTTGTGAGACATTACAGTTAGAAATACTCGAGTAGACACTTATGCAAAGTATGAGAACAAGAAAAAACACATGAATTTCTAGACATAATACATCATGGAAAATGGGTCCCAAGGGATGCCATGACTATTTAATATATACAAATTTGCTTTATTGAAAAGTCTTGAGGAACTCTCAATCATATGCAAATTTGCAGGTGTAAATAAAAATTCCATGAAATTTCCACCATAGAATGGGAGCTATTAACATCCACCAAAACATAATGGAATCTCGGGCTTCTCTATCAATAGCAATGCAAATCATACCAAGTGAAATCTATGCTGAATTTATAAAGAGACTGGAACATCTCAGTGAACAAGGCTTAGATTATGGGCTTATAGAAAATAATATAAAGATATTCAACGCACAAGGAGTACTTAACAAATTCATTTTTAGATAAAAGTATGACATGCGTTGGGAATTTCCTTTAAGCACCGAAGTTTTAAGAGGAAATCCTAATATGGCATCATCCAATGTTGTCCATCATTTATGCGAAGAGAGAAAATTGGATAAAGTAAAGAGATGGTCTATTGATATGTTGGAGGGAGGTTTTGAATCGATAGTGCCCTAATAGATGGATTTTGTATGCACAAAATACAAACAAGGAAATGATCAAATTTTGAACCCTTTCAAAGAAGACGTGGTAGAAAAGCATTTCCCCCAAAAGATCATGTTTTCTCAGCACTCACTGATGCTTGCATCATAGGTGAAATTTTCAAGTTTCTCTTCGCTGAGAAAGGGATTCTGTAAAAATAGTCCCAATAAAAAAAACATAACAACAGTAATAAAAACAGGGCAAAATAGAGTTAAAAATAAATATATATTCAATTCAAAAAACTATGTACAATAGATGTCCTCAATCACACATATATAGCTATTACATCTTTGAAGTCTGGAAGCTTCTTGCTTTCTAGAAGATTCTAAAATATGGAAACTTCTTTTACAACAACTCTCTTTTTTAAATGTTTTTTATTTCAAAAAACAGCTACAGGAAGATTCTAGAAATATTATTTTATTTTTAGACAATCTTAACTATCTCTAACATCCCCCCTTAAGATTAGCTAGAAAAATCAAAAGAGAGGGGAACATTATATTACTATCCCCCCTTAATGTTCACCTCAATCATGCCTAGCATGCCCTATAGTTTCAGAAATTTGGCCTCAAGCATACTCTTAGTAAATATGTTTGTTGCTTGGTCTTCACTTGGACAAAATTGGAGATTAACAAAATTTGCTTGAACAAGATCCCGAATATAGTGAACATCAATCTCAATGTGTTTTGTTTTAGCATGAAAAATAGGATTATTTGCAACTTGTATAGCACTTTGATTATCACAATACAAAGGAGTAGTTGAACTCTGTGCAAAACCAAGCTCAAATAAAAGGTTGTGAATCCAAACTACTTCTTTTGTTGCTCTATATTCTGCTTCACATGAGGACAATGATGTAGTAGTTTGTTTTTTGCTGCTCCATGTAATTGGACCTGACCCAAGCTAAAAAATATAACCACCAGTAGATTTCATGTCATCTGTACCACCTCCCCAGTATGAATCTGTAAAGCCAATCAAAGAAACTGAGGACTTGTAACTATAATGTATGCCATAGTAAATGGTTCCACAAATGTATCGCAAAATCCTTTTGGCAGCCAACCAATGAGTTTCTTTTGGTTCCTGCATAAATCTAGATACCAAATTGACTGCAAAACAAATGTCTGATCTAGAATGTGTTAGATAAACCAAGCTACCAACAAGCTGTCTATATAAAGTAGCATCCACCTTCTTGGAAATACATTCTTTAGTAAGCTTAATTCCAGATTGAAAAGGAGTAGGGGCTGGCTTGCATTCAAGCATTTTAAATTTTTCTAAAAGATCCAAAGCATATTTTGATTGAGAAATAAACAACCCACCATGAAGCCTACTAATTTGCAAGCCAAGAAAATAATTTAATTCACCCAAATCACTCATATGAAATGCCCCTTTAAGATTTGATTTCAAATCATTAATTAACCCAATATTTGGTCCAACTATGAGTAAATCATCCACATAAACTGCAACAAGAATAATTTCATTGTGCACTCTCTTTACATAAAGATTTGGATCCGATTTTCATTTTTGAAACCCATGAAGCTGAAAATACCTGTCAATATTCTCATTCCATGCTCTTGGTGCTTGTTTAAGCCCATAAAGTGACTTCTTTAATCTGCAAACAAGATTAAGATGTTGCTGATCTACAAAACCTAGTGGTTGATCCATATATATTTCTTCATATAAATCTCCATTTAAGAAAGCATTTTTTACATCCATTTGATGAATATGCCACCCAAGACTTGCAGCCAAAGAAAAAATAATTCTAACTATATTCATTTTAATGACAGGAGCAAAAGTTTCTTCATAATCAACACCCTCTTTTTGATTAAATCCCTTAGCAATCAATCTAGCTTTAAATTTTTCTATAGCACCATCTGCTTTAAATTTTTTTTTATAAACCCATTTGCAACCAATTACATTCTTACCTTTGGGAAGTGGCACAAGTTCCCAAGTTTTATTTTTCACCAAAGCATCATATTCTTCTTCCATAGCTTGCTCCCATTCTTTCTTCCCTCTAGCTTCCTCATATGATCTTGGGTCATTTACTTGTAATACTTTGGCCATGAGAGCACTACCATTCCTCCCTTGGATCTTTGAGCCTTGCCTATATATTTCTTCAACACTCCTTATATTTTGTCTAGCTGAAAAGTCATCTTCTTCATCATCACTACCCACAGAAAATGTCTCATTACAAGTATTAGTTGTTTCATTTTCACTAGTATTTTCATCATTTGTAGAAGTGCACAACTCATCCTCATCAACGTAGTCTCCATTTATTTTTAAAATATCTAAAAAATGAGAAGCATTTGTTGTTGTAGAGTGAGATGGAGTGGCTATAAGTTGTGAATGCTCATCAAACTTCACATCTCTACTAACAAATACCTTGTTTGTTGTCAAATCATATAACCTGTAAGCCTTTGATTCTTCACTATAACCCATAAACAAACACTTATGACTCTTTGGTTCTAGCTTTTTCCTTTTTGCATCAGGAATGTGTGCCCAAGCAATACACCCAAATACTTTAAAATATCCAATGTGAGGTTTCTTACCACTCCATGCTTCTTCATGGGTGATATTTGTGAGAGCTTTGGTGGGGATTCTATTTATAATATGTGCAGCACAAGAAACAGCCAAATCCAAAAATTTATTATGCAAACTTTTAAAATGCAACATACAACAAGCCATTTCTAAAAGAGTTCTATTCATTCGTTCAGCCATCCCGTTTTGTTGAGGAGTATAAGGAACTATTCTTTGCACCTTAATACCATAATTTTCACAAAATGACTCAAATGCATAATTGCAATATTCAACCCCATTATCCGTCCTTAAGCATTTAATTCTTTTTCCACTTTGATTTTCAACTAATGCCTTAAACTTTTGAAACACTTCAAACACTTCTTTTTTCCTTTCAAGAAAATAAACCCATACTCTCCTGCTGTAATCATCAATAAAAGTGAGAAGGTACCTCGCACTTGAAAGTGAAGGATATCCTGGTTCACATAAATCACTATGAATGAGTTGCAGCAGATGATTAGCTCTCCATGCTTTACTTGAATCAAAAGGATCTCAATGATGTTTCCCTAACACACAACCTTCACACACACCTTCACAAGCTGAAATTTTTGTTAATCCTCTAGCCATATCCATTCTAACCATATCTTGTAATTTTCTATAATTTAAGTGTCAAAGTCTAGCATGCCAAAGTTGTGACATATAATCAGTTTGAGCAATAAAAGCATGAGAGAGTGTCTATTTATCATCAACAAACCCCACAAATTTAAATAGATTCTCTTCATGGTCAACTCTACCAATAGCAATTATATTGCTTGAGTTTTTTCTATCTCTAACAATAACTTGATCAGTAGTGACAAAAAAATCATATCCAACTTGAACCATTTTATATACTGAAATAAGATTCACCCCTAATCCTTCAACCAGTAAAACATTTTTTCAAAGACCCATTTGTTACATTAACAGTCCCTGTTCCTAAAACTAGAAGTTTCATTTTATTGCCAATAGAAATTTCTTGATCTGAATTCTTCCCTTCATAAAAATCAATACACAAAGATCTATCCCTAGTCATGTGAGATGATGCCCCTGAATCTAAAATCCATTCTTTATTAGAATATGAAGCAAAGTATCCCCCCTTAACACTAGTTTTACTCTTGGGTGTACCAATTACCTCCTCATTTGATTTCTCTTGCCTTTTTAAAGAGATAGCTACGAAACTATGTTTATCCTTCTTTCCATCATTAAACCTTTCTTGCTTGGGATTATATTGCTACCTTTCATTGTCCCTCTTCTTCAAAAAAAAATTCTCCATGTGATTCTCACCCCCACAATACCTGCAAATAATGGGCTTTCTTCCAGTTTGCTTTTCTGCACCATCATTTCTAGAAAAATGGTTAGAACCTTCATTATTTCAAAATTTATTATTTCCTTTCCAAATCTTTTTTCCATCATTTCTAAAAAAATTACTTTTGGCTGTATATGCATGATTCTTCTTAATATGCCCTTCTTTAATAAGCTGAACTTCTTCATCTAAAACAGACTTACAAAATTGATCAAAAGTTTGTTGGGGGTATTGGGATTTAGTTGAAGAACCCTTTTCCTTGATTCCTTAAATACTTTATATGGCTGGGGAAGCTTACTTTCAACCATTGCAATCAACTGAAAATCTTTTTTTGCATATTTAGCACTATTTTTTTTAGCTGGGCATTTAAAAAAGTAACTTCATTGAAGTAATCAGACATTTTTTCAAAATCAGATGGATCTAAATTCATCAATTTTTCTTCTATACTAAACATGCTAGCAATGTCTGCATCTTTATAATCCTTTTCTAAATTCTCCCACAGCTCTATTGGATTATCAACATCAACAAATCTTCTATTTAGATTGGGGCTCAAAGCTTTACCAATAATACCTCTAGCTTGCTCCAACTTGCATTTCCACAACTCCTTTTCTCTATCATTTTGTTGAGGTTCCCCAATTTCTTTATTTACTATCCTGCATAAAGCCTTCTCTCTTAGAGCATTCTTGACTGCAATCTTCCAATCTGCAAAACCACTTCCATCAAAGATAGGCAAAACTTCATTTGAAGAACCAATGTTAGCAAAAAAATCAGTCTTCAAACAAATCTAGCAATACTCCAACAATATAACAGCCCTGCAACCAAATATCACTCTAATAATATATCAGCCCTACAAACAAACCATTTCTAGCAATATATTTTCCTGCAGCAAAACCCTCTAGCAATATTTATAGCTGAACCTCTAGATGAATCTCCAGCTGAATCTAGCTTTGATACCATGTAAAAATAGTCCCAATAAAAAAAACATAACAACAGTAATAAAAAAAGGGCAAAACAGAGTTGAAAATAAATATATATTCAATTCAAAAAGTTGTGTACAACAGCTGTCCTCAATCACACATATATAGCTATTACATCTTTGAAGTTTGGAAGCTTCTTGCTTTCTAGAAGATTCTAAAATCTGGAAACTTCTTTTACAACAACTCTCTTTTTTAAATGTTTTTTATTTCAAAAAATAGCTATAGGAAGATTCTAGAAATGTTATTTTATTTTTAGACAATCTTAACTATCTCTAACAGATTCTAGGAGTAAAACACGATTCTAAAATGTGAGTAGTCTGTACTGCAATATTGGAGGATCGGGTGTTGAGTTTTCTTGTCATCATGGGTGTTCTATAAGTCTCTCACCAACCATGACATTTGTGGGTGAAGGAGGCAATAGGCGTGAGCAAAAGACTTATGAGATCCTCATAGTGGGAGTTTGTGAACTGAAAACATTGATCAGATCCACAGGCTGTAAATATAGTCAAAACTCCAACACAAAGAAATGCCTAAAGAAAAAATGGATATTCAAATGGAGAGTTGTTGAATGCTACAAATTATGATAAGGACGAAGGAGTGTTGGAGCTCTAGGAAAGGAAATATTACCATTTAATGAAAGAATGGGTAACCCTAATATCTCTTAGGAAAGCCAGGTGAAAAACCCTAAATGCATCAGAGAGACATGTATTGTCAAAGTGGGTTCCTTAGATCTCTCTGATTAAGTGGGTTTCTATGATGAAGATTTTAGGGAGACTTAAGTATATCGGTAGAAGCTAATATGAAGTCCCTCCAATAAAGAGATATGCACAAACATCATCGAAGAACATTTGAATATCAAAGTGAATTGGCAAAGCAAAATAATTCCCTTCATTACAATGCAAGGTGAAAATTAAATAAAGATTTTATTGGAAAGAATTTTAATATCAGGCTGAATATATTTAAAATTTCCTCGATAAAACAATGAAATACAATGGGTGGATTTTCTTACAACAATGTGCCAAAGAAGTTAAATAGTATTTTGAATAATATGATTTTAGTCAAAGATGTAAAAAAATTGAAGAATGCTTCCATTGAGAGGTAAAATAATTAGGTAATTATTTTACATCTTAGTTATGTGAAAGTAAAACTGTTTGTGGAGAAGGTGAAAAGAAGATGTGAAACCTTGAGATAAGTAAATTAATCTAATCAAAAGAGAAAAGTGCAGCAAAGGGGAAGATGATAATTATTATTTTTCACGAGAATGCAAAGATGAAGGTTAAAATATTTTAATTTACCAAAGGAAACTAATTAAATACTTTATTTTTCACTAAGGAATACTGAAGAGATCCACAACAAATAGATATGAAGGGTCATAACTCTAGAAGATATAATGTATGTATGCCAGATGAAATCAGATGAAGAAATCATTAGAATTAGGAATCATTAGTAGGTTAGGAAATCATCAGTACTAGATAGGTGGAATAGTTGCCTAAACAGAATATTATGATGTGTATTGCAAAATATTTTGAAATAATGCAAATGGAGAAGAGGTTTTAATTTGGTGGCTAAAATCTGGTGTCAGTTGTTTGTTGAAAATATATGATTATTTGGTTGTCTCCAACTTAATACTTTCTTATTATTTAAATTGGTCTGTCAAGTTCAGTTTATCAAGGCACATTTGTTGTTCTTGTGTGGTGTGATTAATTGGTTTCTTTAAAAGAATTAAAATCCTTCTAGTCAATCATAGTAATCTGAAAGTGTTATATGAATCGATAAAAAGAGCCCTATAATCGATAAAATTATAACACTATCTCCAGTTTGGTTCTATCTTGTTATTCAAATCAGAAGCATTTGATTTGTCAAGGCACACTTGTTGCCTTTGTGTGATTCAGTTAACTAGTTCCTTCAAGGAAGGATTAAAATCCTTTTAATTAAGTCACGATAACCTAGTAAGAATCATTTGGATCAATAAGAAGAGTCTGATAGTTACATCCTTGCATGTTTATATGAGGTATAAATAGTCACAAGAGCCAAGCAATTCAAATTGTAACCAGTAAGTCACATATCATTTGTCTCTTGACTCCATTAGCCCAACATAAGTAGGCACTAGTCATACCCATTCCATTTTAGAATTTTATAAAACCTTATCTAGACATTCACATTTCAAAATTCAGTAGTAGTTAGTAAGCCTTCATCTATTCCACTTTATGCCATTGTGGATAGATCCATAAGTTCAATTAATTCAAACAACTCTTAGATCTGCTTTAGCTATCAAGGTCCACCTACCTAGGTTTATAGAGCCTAAAGTGCATGGAGTCATCAACCATATAGGTTAACTCCATTCATTGGTTCAAAAAATGTTGCAAGTTTGATTGTAGAGCCTGGCCTCCTCTTAGAATTTGTAACCTACAATTTTTGAGATCCAACACAATCCAAAGGGTGGGACAACCATTTCATGCCAAAGACATGTTTTTTTGAAAAGGTAACAAATTTTCACACATTTTTGGTCATGCTCTCTATCAAGTTTGCACATGTTTCAATGTAAATGTATAAAAATATCATGATTACATTAAGCTCTCTCTTAGCTATCTAACCATATAGTTTTTCAAAATTTGATTATGTTAAGGTTTTCATCTTTAACTTCTTTTATTAGTGTCTCCTTTTTTGTCAAAAACCAACTTGTGCTAGTTTGGGTATAATTTTTTATTGATTCATCGAATTCCGAAAAAAAATATATTTGTAGAAACTATACTCTGTTCTACACATATTGAAAAAAATTGATTTTCGATTAGTTTTTAAAACTTTTGGGGGGAGCACGCTCAAATTTCTACTTTTTAGGATTTTTCCACTTCAAAAATTAGTAAGAAATTATATATTTATTAAAAAATTAGCCAAATACTAGCATAAACTACATGGTGTTATCTAATTTCTCATTGAAGCGATTTTTGAAATTATAAAGAAATTTAACATTTTAAGAGGAGCACAACAAATGCTATGTTATGTTTTTTGATAAAATTAGGACCACTTTGTGTGTTCCCCCTTTTTGAAACCCTTAATATTCACTATTTTAAAAAAAATAGTTTAGAAAGTAGATTCAGAGCACTACAACTCTTGTTCTACTTGCATCTTCAAATTTTGAGCATTAATATCTTCATTTTTTTGTCAAACATCATACTTTGTTGAACCAATGGAATTTTGAGTGAGCACATGCATGCTTCGGAAAGTGTTGAGACTATCAAGGAATCCCTTACCGAAACTGACTTGTTTTTTTTACTTCCGTATTGTTTTCGGTTTTCTTTTTTTTTGTGTAGGTACAAGTACAGAACGATGCATTTGTGCTTTTCTGAGCTGCATCTGATGCGTCACAATGCATTTGATAGATCAAATTCCGCATTCACTTTGCTGAGCCACAATCAAAGTTGGGAAATCCACATTTGAACATTCAATCAATGCATTTTCCTATTAAACCAGAACGCGAGACTGTGACACAATTGCTCTGTTGTGACACATTTTCCTGGTAAAAGTTCTTTAAAAATTTTATATTTGGGTTTTTCTATTTTCTATTCTTGGTTGTTTTACATTCTGGTTTTCTTCTACATTCTGGTTTTCTTTTGCATTCTTCCTAACATAGGGGTTTTTTTTGTTACTAATCTTTATTTGCAGCGTGTGGTGGTTACATTTTGTGGGTCCAAGACTAGTTGATAAAACTCCTAACTTGTGTTTTTGCAGGTTTGAGTGTCCAAGATTCATTCCAAAAACATTGTGCTTGTTCTTTTTAGAATATGAAACATTTCTTTTGGTGCATTTAAGATGAACTTGCTTTCAATTCTATCTGATTGTGTTTGAAAGTGGTAGGCAAATATGCTCGCACCCTATGCAAACTAGGTGATCATAAATCCAAACCCACTTTTTCCCTGTGTAACCTTGATGCAATAACCAAAGTATCCTCTCCCCTTGTCTAGTCATGTGATCCTGGGTGTAAGAGAAATGATTATTGCCTCTAGATATTGGGCCTACCAGAGGATTTCATCACCTATAGGTGACTCAAATTGGCAATAGAGCTAAAGCCAAGCTACCCCTGACTGGTATATAAATGTGAATCTTAAGGGAAAACCTAAGATTACGAGTGCAGATGTGTCATACAAACCAAGTAGTACTCCCCAAAACCCTATTGAGCTTAACCTCTTCAAGCTGGAGTGCCTCCTAAATGGAGCTTAATCTTGTGCCCCATGTATGGCCACTCGAATGGGGATCCCAAATTAAACACCATTGTTTAGTAGCCAAAAACCTTATATTTTCTAGCACAACACTGGTCGATGTGAAGGAATCCACATCTTTGCAATTTGTAGTAGAGGTGATCAATCTGCCATGGGAGTTTCATGGGGGTTGGAAGCTTGGTTGACCTGAGAAGAGAGTGCACTGTAAGGGGGAGCCTGTGCAACCAAGCTTCTGAATTCACATGCTATTGATATGCGACTGGAGAAACCCATGCAGAATCTAGCAAATATTGTCCTGGCTTAACCATAGGATTGTACTATTAAAAACCAAGATCTGAAGTGCAAACCAGAAAAAAGCCTTCCAGAGAAGAGAAAAATAGAAAAAGCAAAGCTATTGCAAAAAGATGTGCAAAATATTATTATTTAGGAATTCATAATTACATGAGAAGATTTGCTTTATAAAATCAAAGTATGCATAACCCTAATCTTATCTTGAGCAACAAGATAGCTCAACAAGATAAGGATGACAATAATTAACCTAGGAATTAAAATATTACCTAAGTAAACTTATGCAAGTGTAATTAAATAATTAATTACACTAACACCCCCCCATAAGTGCAACTTAGGAAGACTATTTAAAAAGTATGCACCTAAAACTAAGATGAATGCAAGAAAGCATGAATGGGTCCCAACAACAAGGCCTGATCAGGTACCCATGTACAAATGCAATGATGAGGTAGAGAAGGAAAACCCAGTGGGACAAAACCCCCTACAATGAGATTATTGTTGCAAAGAAGCACTAGAAGAACACTGTGGAGTAACACTGGAACCACAATCCAACAAGGAAAGATACTTATATCTACAAGAAACCAAAACATAATCATAATAATGCGACATCAGACCCAATGCCATGGAACACTGGAAAACTCATAAACTGAAACAACCCTAGAATTTGTGAAGCAACAGTAGATAAAATGATAACAAAATCTAGAAACTGTGTATCTCGATGCCGATGCCAAACTGATACTAAAAATCTTCCATGGGAACAAGTACCATAAAGACTCTAGAACATTAACCATAAAAACATGGCCCTCAAACTGAGATGGATCTGAACCAATGTGGATCAATAACCATAAACTCCCAATCTATAGTGTGAACCGATGTGAATCTGATATGTGTCAAGCTAGAGAAAAAATGTGGCCAAAAGAATCTAAGAAACCAGATATAACCCATGCGAGTTGTCATCAAATCAAGATGAAGATGAAAGTGCATGCATACTCTAATCAGATTATTATGCAAGAAATCCCCTTGATGGAACTTTGTCTCAGTTCATTTATTACAATAACCCAATGATTGTAAAAAGAGAGAATGCTAAATGTGCATAAATAGAAAATAAGATGATGTGGTACTAAAATGAAGTACAAATATTCAAGTTTCACCCTTCCAACTACCAAAACATCCAAGTAATCTCCAAAACACCCATCAGGAAAAATATGGAATAATGATCAACCTAGGATAGATATAGAAAAAAGTGCATGGATAGCAAAATAGAGCTTCTCAATACATTTCCAACACTGTAAAGATGGCAAAAATCAGAGATCATGGCAAAAAGTTATGAGCTCATAAGCCATAAAAAAATCTGACTTAAAACAGAAATAAATGAAACTAAATAGAAAAATAATGAAAAATAAATAGCACCATAGGATAGTGCTCAGAACCAGCTTTCTGACGATATCTTGTTTGCCCAATTTTGATATCGTATGCCGAAGTTATGCCAAAAAGAAAAAAACTGCTCCTTGAAGGAAAATTGGGGTTAGGAGGGGGCAAAGAGGGCCGACCATACGATGATGTCATCATGACATCATCCATTCAAGACCATAAATTTGATGGCCATCTGGCCGTCACAGCAAAAAACTCCCCCTTGCAAAAAAATTGACGGTCGTCAGAATCTGCCACCTCTGCAAAGAATATGCCGACGAAATAGGGAGGTTGCACCAACTAAAGAATGGCGCTAAAGTTTTTTGAAGAAGAATATTCTTCCATGGGGCCACCAAACTGTTGACTGTCGGCTAGTAATCGCCACTGGTGAGGAAGATTGGGGCAGTGGGTAGGGCCCCGCCCTGCCAGCGGCGAAGTACAACCCTATCGCGGTAGGGTATGGGGTACCCTCTACTGCCACAGCGTATGGGGTACCCTCTACCGCCGTAGGGTATGGGGTACCCTTTTCCGCCACAGGATTTAAAGCCTATAAAAATTTAAAAAAAACTTTGCATGTTTTACTTTTTATTTTTTTCTTTCAAAAAAAAATGTTTGATTTAATTTTTTTGAAAAAAATACTAATGAATTTTATTTTTTTGGCATGTAGGTAAAAATATTTTTAAAAAACTTGATTTTTTTTTAAATGCATGCATAGGGGCCGAACACAGACTGTACACCTTCTAGAACAATTTTTTTTCCTCAGAAGCTCCTGACGCCGAAATAGGTTGAGTTATATGTCAATTTTCATCTCTCAGATGCTCTGGATCTGATGGCGAGGTCTGATCTGCCTGAAAATGCACCAAAAGCTTTGCAACTCCCAGATCTGGAAAATCTTCAAACCCTCATAACTTTGGCATAAACTATCAGAATTAGGCAAAACAAAAGTTGATCTTGACCTTTTTGACAACCCTGAACTCAAATATGAGCTCAGATTTCCTCACCCATGCACCAAAAGTAACCATACAAGAGCACCCAAATAGAGAGACAATATCAAGGTATGAAACCCTCAAGGAATCCCAAATAACTTTGCAATGATTTTCTAAAAAATACAAGAAGGGGCTGCAAATCGAGGCTTTGATACCATGTTAAAAACCAAGATTTGAAGTGAAAACTAGAAAAAAGCCTTCCACAAAAGAGAAAAATAGAAAAAGCAAAGCTATTGCAAAAATATGTGCAAAATATTATTATTCAGTAATTCATAATTACATGAGAAGATTTTCTTTATAAAAGAAAAGTATGCATAACACTAATCTTATCTTGAGCAACAAGATAGCTCAACAAGATAAGGATGACAATAATTAACCTAGGAATTAAAATATTACCTAAGTAAACTTATGCAAGTGTAATTAAATAATTAATTACACTAACATGTACTTGTTCTCTTTTGTGTTTGATTACTTTCAAAATATTGTGCTTGCCAAGTGTTTGTTGGTTACTGAAATGAAACAAACAACACTCGAACACCTGGAAACAAATTGTCAAACTTTAAACAATTTGGGTTTTTGACCAAATATTATAAATTTGACTTTTTACATTTTGCAACACAACTGTTAAAACATAATTGCTCTATCACACCACATTTTCTAGATTTTGCAACACATCTGATCTGCTCAAACACATCTGCTAGTCCAAACACTGCATTTCCCTATCTTGAAACACATTTTCCATCTGTAAAGCCTCATCTACAACACTACACCACATTTTCCATCTATAAAGCCTCATTTGCAACACTGCACCGCATTTTCCATTTCTAGCGTCACATTTGATCACTACAACACATTTGTTGCATGTAACAATGCAATCACCTTGCAGAAAACCAAACACTGCTCCAAACCAAAATCTATGTCCAGACACTTTACCCTACTATCAAACATCTTTTTCAAAAATTCTGTTAGAAACCAGAACTGAAATTGCTCAAAATGTCCATCATTTGCATTCACTAGCTTGCATCTCGTCCATAGGTTTAAATTTCCAAATTTCTAAGTTGCATTCCCTAGGCGTCATAATCATCAATTCTATCATAAACTTGTCCTTAGGCTTCATCTTGGAAAAATTTGGATTAGGCTAGCTCACCTCACTTTGTGAAACCATTGTCTTTAAAACTAGGTTATCTTGGGACATAGTCATTATTCCTCTTTTCGGTCATTGTCCTTTTTGTCAAATCCTCCAACTCAATAGTCTATTTAGGAAGGCTCACTCGTCATTTTGACCTTGTCACTTAGTCCCTTTAGCAAGTCCTTTTGATAACCAAAATTGAAACATAAGTCAAGCATAGAGTGGTTAAGCAAAACCTTTCTCCAAATATTGTTCAAACATAGTCCTCATTTTAGACTATGCATTGTCCATCTCTAGTCCTCATTTTGAATCTAGACTTTGCATTAATCATTTTAGTCCTTAGTCAACATTATCATGTTAGTCCTCATTTGGCACTTCGACCTTGACAACCTTGGCATCTTTCCTTCATCATTTCCTTAGGAAAACATCATCATCACCTTATATTGTCATCTTTTATTCCAAAATACCAAAAAAAATAGTGTCATAACTTGTCATTCTAGTCTTCATTTCACATCTGTCATTTCCTTTAGACAACATTGTTGCATTGTCATCCATTATTATCGAATATCCAAAAACATAGTCTTTCATTTTCATCCTTTATCACAAAAATCCAAAAAAATAGGCTAGCATCATCCTTGCATTTAGTTGTCATCCTTATCACTCTCATTTGAGCAATTCCCTTTTATGGTTGAAAGTAGACTCCAACGAAAGAAAGGACAAATGGAAAACTTTGGACAAGATTCCAATTCCAACATCATCAATCACACATATGACCCAAATTGGACTTTTGACGACCCATTTAGCAACGCAAATACTCAACCTCTAATAACCATACCATCCTCATCAAACATCCCCTTTAAACCATTCTTATGTAAGGATGAATATGGACAAATACTTGAGGAAAACCTAGAGGTAGTAGCACAAGATCCAGAGGCAGCCTTTTTCATAGAACAAATGGTCTTATATGATAGAGACAGATATTTGGCCATATTTTTAAGTTAAGGAGCTAAATTGCCCCATGGGTTTGACATTATTACTTTGAGATCAACATCTCCTAACCATAGTGTCAACAATATACATAACATGTCCAATAGTGGTCAACCTCCAAACACCACAAGTAATACCTTTTTTGATGCTACCTCACAAAATGTCACAACTACCATGAGTACTACCTCCAACATTCAAAATAGTTCCAATTCCATCAACAAAACATCTATTGGAGGAACACAATCCATCACACTATCCACAATGTCCACAATATCATCACAATCTATTGGAAATACCTTTGGGTCCTCAGCAATGTGGGCAAGCTATTCCAATCCCCTATTCACCACTTCGGTCAATGCCATGGGGGAATCATCAAGCCATACAAATCCTCCATTGACAACTACATCTTGTTGATGGTGTTTTCTGCACAGCAACAACTCAGACAGAATATGATATCCTATCTCTCTTGAAAGGTTATTTTCAATAACGAATCACTGAAAATCACCCCAAGGTCTCTCGGGTGTTAGGTCATAACAATGCATAAAACAACTCAGATAAAATGTGAAATTGCTGGTAATCACAACCAAACCTTACTACAAGCAAACTGTACCTTTTCAATTTATCAAATCTGAAAATATGATGATCTTAAAATCCTAGATCTAATCGAATAACAAAGAAATCGCAAAAGATAGGGATGCAAGGAAGTAATAAAATCTGAACTACTACAAGGACAAGCAATGCAAATGACATATATCTGGAATGGACCTATCTCGAATAACCAATTCCTGTTCGACCCACAAGGCAATCTTACAAGAACAGTGCAATCTTCTGAGGAATACAGATTTTCAAATCATAGACTTGCATCTACAACCGAACTTAAGCACATTTGAATATACGGTCCAGGTTGACTTTACCAGCCTACTACAATCAGATAGTTACTGGGAGTATAGACCAGAGATAGCTACAAACATTCCAAATATGAGATCACAAACATCATTTATCCAACCAAACTAATTTATTTCTAAATATTAAACCCTAAATCTTCAAGCAATTTAAAAGATAGAACAAAGGAACCATGCAAGATGAGATAACACAAAGGATTTCACCAGGAATAACCACAATGTCTTCAATTGTATTAATCACCAGAAAATGCTGCAACAATTCAACTGTTCTGAATATAGTGTTTGCTTCAAGAAACTTCAAATACTCTAACTATAGCTCTTGCTCTATTACTTCCTTGCTATGTCTATAACCAATGTCTAACCCTTACAATGAGGCAAGAATGCCTATTTATCAAATTTCCCCCCCCAAACATGTCGGCCCAGCCAAACATTTTACAAAATAATCAAAACTGCCAAAACAGGTCGGCCCAGGAAAACAAACTAAGGCACACATTTAATGCCATCATCCAAGTCGGCCAAGGCACAGTCCCCAAGGAAGTCCAATCCAATGCATGCCCTATAATAATAGGGAAGCACAAATCTCGAAAAGAGCATTAACTGCTACTCCCTTTGTCTTTCCTCTGCGCTGGTGACCCTTGGACCTTCGAGAATATCCCATCCAGCTCAGCAATAGGTGGCAATGGCAAAACCCTGAGTTGGCATTTAATTGAATCAATTCCTTCATTGGACCGCTCAATAGTTTTCTTCCAGTCCCTCCCGCTGGCCATGTACCTGTCTATCACTGCCAAGTATGTAGCTGCATCATCAAGCAAATGGGAGGTGATAGTTCCATCAGATTCCGAGGCATAAACTTCATGCCACCATTCTTTCAGTTGATCCAAGCTCAAATATTTGGGAGCTATTTTCTTCCTCCCTGTCATCACCTCAAAGAAGGCAATGCAACCATCATAGATTGCAGTGAGGTCAGCATCAATTGATTTCCTTCATTTTTGTATCTTTTTCAGGCCTCCCTGCCGGATCTGCAATGCCTCGAACCACTCCCATGGTTCATCCAATCTAGCAGAAGGAAGGATTCCATCTTTGCCCAACTGATCCTTGCCATATCCTAGAATAGTCCTTGATTTCTGCAGCAGGAGGTCTATGTCATTCTTATCCTGAGACAAGATGCTCTCTAATAGCTCCTTTTCCCGGACTGCATCCTTGCCCACAGAAAGGATCTCTTTGATAGCTTCATCCCCTTGTGTCTGGACACCCATTAACCAGTCTACGACAGCCTGAGCGGAGGCCTTCATCTTTTCAATTCTGGAGATTGTCTCCTTAGGCAGAAATCCTAGAGTAGTAGAGGAGGAAGGATGGAGAGACTGTAGAGGCTTCATTACCTCCTCCAGACATTTCCTCAATCTTTCATTTTCTCTTTTCAGGTCTCGTTTTGATTGGGTCTCCTTCTTTAGTCTATCAACAATTATAGCACTCGACCCTTCAAATTCCTCAATATCCTGCTCTAGGGAGGCCGGCCCAAGGTTAATAGTTTGAACATTGTAATCCTGGCCTGTTACCTCATCTCTTGTTTTATCTATAGTAGGGGTGGCGATGTGAACTACCCGGTTATGCACCTCATCCCTTTCCACCCGGGAAATCACCCTTGCAACCTTCTTCTTCTTCCCTTTGCCGATCTGAGATAACATTTCATCCCAGTCTAGAGGAGTGTCTTCAACAATCACCTTTTTCTTCTTTGCAAGTTCTCTCTCTAGCCAGTCCGGGGCTATAGGGTCAGTCCGGATTCCCTCTGTATGAGTTTCTCCCAGATCTTCTGTCACTTTCTCCCCTTCTGTGGCTGCCACCTCGACCTCCTCAGCCGTGGCTTTGTCATCTTCTTTCTCTGGACTCTGCTTGCCTTGATCAGCCTCCTCAAGTCCCAATTCTAGAAGCACCGATGATGGAGTCCTAGCAGGGATGCTTTCCTCTAGTTCCAGTGATCCGCAGCCCTTATCACTCTCTGGAGAATCCTCGTATTGTACCAGGGGAGAAGTGTGCCTTTCTTCCGTTTCCACCTCGAGCTCGGCAGCCCCACTGAACAATGTTCCTTCTTTGAAAGGTTCTGCTTCCCCGCTAATTTCTTGTTCATCCGGATTCTCCGGTTCTGGTATGCTCTGTGGAGGAGAAACATGCTTATCTTGCTCTTCAACTGGTAATGCTGGTGTGGAGTCCTTTGGTTGTGCAACATCCTTGGGAGAAGGGGTTCTTGATTTACAGGTATATACTTTGGTCTTTTCCCCTCCGGAGCTCTCTACATCAACAATTGGAGGTTCATCCTCCGAAGTGGCCTGATCCTTCCTCTTTGCCACCCTTGCAGTTCTAGCTTTCTTAGGCGGCGGAGGGGCATCCTCCTCTTCAGCTTTCTCTACTTCTTCCTCATCCGAGGACTTGCTAATTGTCAGAGTCTTCCACCTATGCTTGCCAATTGGTTTCCTCTTCATTGCAGGTTCAGTTCCCTTAGGACCTCTGACTTTAATCTTGAATGGCGAGGTTTTTGCCGTTTTCCCTTTGGGGTCCTCCTCCTCCCCAGATTCTTCAGAAGTGGACATGGGGTTGAGATTCCCCATCAAATCGAAGGTACAGGGCACATTGGCATTCTCCAATACCCAGACTTTATGCTTAATCCAAGAAAAGGTGAATCTCAACACAGGAGTCATCAAGTCCTCCAACTCTGTCACCTCAGGCTCACTCCAATCAATGTCTGCAACTGACCTGTCCTTTATGGGCTCGTAAACATGGTCTTGAACCAATTTTCCGTCATCATCCAGCTGATCCGGGATCAGCTTCACATTATATTGTCTAATTGCCTCCACAGGCAGCCGGGAATACCTCCTCTTCCTCGCATCAAGGTCATCCTTGATATTGACCCAGTAGTCTTCCAGGTCCTCCTTATGCCTAAATTCCTGGGTAGCCCTCTTCTGTGCCTCTCCATTTATGTCAAAGTTCATTCTCTTTGAATGGAAAGAGAATCCATAGGCTGCCAACTCCTCTCCTGCAGTGTGAGCTGATTGGATAGACATGCACATTTCCCCCACTCCAATCCCAAGGGGGAAGTCTCCTCCAAAACCAGTCTTATGCTTTTCCCTCTTCACCACTGCATCAAACTCACAAATTTGTCGTACAACCTCTAGCAGCACCAAATGGTCAGTAGGATACTGGGGTAACCTGTAGGGAGCAGCTGGTCATCCATCAATCCGGAGGTATGTGAAGGTAGGGAACTGGATAAACCATGCTCCGTAATTCTTGATCAGCCCCTTAGCCCCATCGGATAATCTGATGTGCTCTGCATTTTGAAGTGTCCGGGTAATGTGCATTGTGAATGCATCATTGGCCCTCCTGTAATCTTTATGTCCCAAATGCAGCTCCGGATAGACTTCATAGATGATATCCTACCCAATAGTTCCCATCGGAGTCAGTCCTTTGTAGGGATAGGAGATGGCCAACACATACATGATGTAGGAGGACATGGTGAACTTCTTTGCCTCCAGGACATTTCTCAGTTGTTTGTCTATCTCTGCACTAATGAGTCCTGCCCAGTGATAATTTGTCCCCTGACTCATCTTGGTGATCACGTGGACCATCCAATTCTCCAATACTCCGGCAGTTCTCAATCCGGCCACCCTGCTCAACAGTGTGATGGCATCATAGATATCCGGCCTGAATTTCACCCTGTGCAACTGTTTAGGCAATTTGGAATGGTGAGATTTTGGCTTCTCCAGCCATGAGTTGATGATCTGCTGAGCCTTAACTGGCTCATTCTCATAGTATGTTCGGGCAGTGTCAATGTTTAGAGCACAGACCGAGGGGAGATCCGGCATGCTGAAGGCCCGGGCAATGGAGGCCGGACTGAAGTTGGCCAAGACTCGTCCCTCAGTGCTGACCACCATCTGTGTATCAAAAGCGTATTGTCGGGCACATTCAAGAATCAATTCGTAGCACTGAACCGCTGGAGGGAACCCTGCCACATGCGCCAATCCCGAGTTCATCATTCCTTGTCTCAAGGCTGACTGGTCCTTCTCAGCCGTTCTTTGCTTGAACTCCTCATAGCACCAGGCACCGACGTTGGTATCAGATACATCAGCCCACACCGAAGATATCCTACTTTCAGGGACCTGGCTCTTCATGTCTAATCTCAACCGTTCTGTCTCAGAAATTGAAGATGCCCTTGCACCACCTTTGGACTTCCCAGCAGTAGCCTTGCTTGATTCGGCCTGTACATTCAAGAATTGTCATTAGAATCCAATTATTAAGCTCATATCAATCCAAAGGGTTAGCACACATCATATAAATCCTTCAAAATCTGTTGCTAACTGCCAATCCTTCAAGATCCAGAGAAATCAGACAATCCGGGAAAATCACGCAAACCGGGAAAATACCGTCGGGGCAGAATTTCGGAGAAATCTGACCCAGACGGATTCCTGCTACCAAATCATCATTAGTCGAATAATCATTAATGCGCATGGAAAATCAAAGGATGATCATTAAATGCATTTATTGGCAACAAGAAATAAACATTAGACACTCATTCCATCAATCCTATCATCGAAATGTCAAAAGAACGGAGCCAGACAGGAAATCCAAAAAAATCCAGATGGGACGGATTTTCGCGGACAGCTTAAATGTACCGGGAATAAACCCAACCCGCGGAATAAGCCCCAACCGGGAAAATCCGGGAGCAACGAAATTCCGCGATGGTCCCGGAAACCCGAAAAATGGCAAAACGTGCACCAAGACTCGAACAACCGCGAGATATCCACTACCTGAGCTCAAATGATCCCGAAACTAGCAATAATCAACAATCTCAAGTATGCAAAGGATTCCAACTCTCAAAAGCCCTCAAAGGATGGATCCCCGTGTTAAAATAATGGTGCCCTAAATCAAATGACCAACTCTCCGCCATTAAAACCAGAGCAAGCTTTAGGGCTCAAAATATCGGTTCGGGATTTACCTAAAAGCCCTCTAATCTTCGCAGGACGGGAAGCCAACATGACACGGAACAAAAGTCACTCAAGCATAAAATAAAATCATCATTCTGGGCCGAACACCAAGGGAAACCCTAATTTCGCATTATAACACATTTTGCACCCGAAACAAACAAGCAATCCGACCCAAAATGCCACCTAAAGGATAAATATGCAATCCAACGAACAAATGGAGCTCACAGGGCATGGATGATGGCGTTCCATAATAAAAATGAGATGGACCCCGACTCTATAAATACAAAATCAAAATCAAATCAAGGGCCGACCCAAATTTAACAATACCCAGTGCAAGAAAACCCCAAATCATCTTGTAAGCAAACGGAAGGGCAATGGATACATACCATGGATCAAGGCGGATGGAATCCGGGCTCAGAAAGTCGACCATGCAACGAACACGCTCAAGAGGTAAAAATACCGGCACTAGCACTCAAGAAATCCTCACGCAAACAAAGCAGGATCAATCCCTCAAAGCTCAAATGGAAATTCTAAATCGCCAGAGCAAATTAAGGAAGCAATGAAGTCAGAATGAATCAGAAAATGCCCTAAATTCGACCTTATACCCGTCTGAGCAAAGGTACCTCAGCCATTAATGCGCGATAAGACATTTCTCACAAGTCCAAGTCCGAAACCCGAAAGCCCCGCTTGTAAATTTCAGAAACTCTGCACGCGCAGAAACATAGATTTCACGGAAATGCAGAAACCGGGGAAGTCAGGAAGATCGGGATTTTGATAGAATCCGGGAAAATTCGATAGGACCGGAAAATCCCGAAGTCAGGCAGAAACCCGGAATCGGAGAATCCTGCCAGAAACGGACAAGGAACCAGGGCCAGAATAATCCGCCAGAGGTGGAAAATCCCGGACTTGGCCCAAAACTCAATTTAAATCAATTCCAACCTCAAGGAAGGGTCCAAGCGAGCAAGACCAACATGTCAAGACCCCAAAATGATAAATCCAATAAAATCAAAGGTCAAAGA
>VDFB02132241.1:0-25248 GCA_007258455.2 Sequoia sempervirens | reverse complement strand
CTGTGTTTTCCCTTTCTTCCTAGTTTCCTGTGTTGGTTGTTTTCCTCATAGTTGGTGTGGGTGTATGTGGGGATCTCTCAGGTGGATTGGTGGTTGGATGGGCCTATCTTTGCTCTATTCAGTGTAATAGGAAGGTCAGTGTGATTTTCCTAATGGCTTGTTCTACTACTTGGTTCCTCCTGACTTCCTCTGCCCCACTTGGTTGTGTGTTTGGTGGTTCTCTTTTGGGGATTCTAACTTTTGGAGAGTTTTGGCTTGTGGGTTCCCTCTTGTGGAGTGGTGGGGTCTTCTACTGGTTGGTTCTATGGAGTTGTGTCTTATCTGTGGCTTTGACTGACATGTTAGAGTAGCTAAATGGTTTTATTGTTTGGCCTTCTTTTTATTTGATTTTTGCATGAGCATTTTATATTGAAGAAGTCTTTCTTATCTTTTATTCAATTATTTAAAAGTAATTTTAGTTTCAAATTAGTTGTGTTATAAAATGTCATTCAATTATAAAAATTATTAATGTTTTTAGTAACTGTTTATAAAAATTAAATAATTAAAAAGGAAAACAATGATCTTTCTATCTTTTTTATTTGAGTAAAAAAATAATTAAACAAGAAATTCACTTAACTCAAGAATTTATGAATCGGGATTGAAAATATTGTTTAAATAAATATTTTTTATGAGGTATATAGTATCTAAAGGTTGGGACAAGATAATAAGATAGTAGAAAGACAAAAATAAGCCTCGATTATGGTTTTCATTTTCTTTGATGTCGTGAAACGAGTGTATTGCTTACCTAAAATTTTATTTATTAAAGTTTTATTACTTCTTTTGTAACAATGTTTTTATGCAAATATATATGTTCTATTTGTATAGTTATTTTGTTTTGAAAATTTGAAAAACAATTAATATAAATTATTTATCTGAGAATTTTATATATAATATTAGTATATAAGTTATTGTTTTATCTTTATAAATTTAAGGAATAACTATGTGTCATGTCCTTCACTTTAACACCTGAATAAATATATTAAATTCTTTTTATTCGCGATTTATTTTTATATTGAATTAGTCTCATATTATTCTATTATTCGCCTAATTTGTTGTAAATTTCTATGTTACTTATAGGTGAAAAGTTTATTGAAAAAGGATACTTCTTGACAATTAAGCAAATTAACCCAGACATTTGAAAATCTTAGGTATGTATCACTTAAGTTTTTGACATTAATTCAATTTAGAACATAGTGTTTCTTTATGAATTTATTCAATTCAAAGAATAGTGTTTCTTTATGAATTAATTTTTTCTATTAGTTATGTACTATGGTCATTAAAATATGAATGATAGTTCAAAATATCTTTGTAGAGTAAATTCAATTCAAAACATAGTGTGTCTTTATTAGTTATGAATGATAGTTCAGAAAACCTTTGTACACTGAATTCAATTCAAAATAGTGTTTCCTAATAAATTAATTTACGACAGTGATTGTGGAATTATTGTAGTATAGTCATGAAAATGTTCTCTATTATACTTATTAATTATAAATAGAACAATAAAAAAAATATACATTTGATTTGCTTAACTAATCACAATTGTGCCTACACCATGGTCATATTGGGATGCAGTCTCCAAGCAATGCATCCTATAGCGAAACTACTATAGGAAATGAAGCTCTTCCAAGAGTCATTCCTATTACAGCTTTGAACCCTTACCAAAGCCAATGGAAAATAAAGGCTAGAGTGATTATGAAACAACAACTTCACCATTTTAATAGCAAAAATGGCAATGACAAAGTCTTCAACTTTGATCTGCTTGACCATAGTGGTAGTGAAATAAGAGTCATATGTTTTAATGCAATTGCAGAATAATTTTATAATCGCATTGAGAATGGAAGAGTCTTTACAATCTCCAATGGGACTTTAAAACCTGCAAACAAAAAATTCAACACCCTAAAAAATGAATGGGAAATTATGTTGCAAAGTACTTCCATTGTTCACTTATGTACAGAGGAGAACACATTAATACCGAAGCATAGTCTCAACTTTACACCAATAAGTGAACTTAAGGATATGCAAAACAATTCAATTGTTGATGTCATTGGTATTGTCTCATCAATCAATCCATGTATGACAATATTAATAAAGAATGGAACTCAAGTTCAAAAAAAATTGTTTAGCTTAAGGACATCTCAGCTTCCAAAATTCACTTCACAATGTGGGGTCATTTCTGCAATAATGAAGGTGAAAAACTTGAAGAATTATGCCACTCAAAAACTTTACCAATTCTTGTTGCCAAAGCTACAAGAGTCAATGATTATGGTGGGAAATCTTTAGGGACAATAAGCACCACCTAGCTTTTGGTAAATTCAAGTCTTCTAGAGTCAGAATATTTGTTGTCTTGGTTGAATACAAAAGGGAAAATTTCTACCTCATACTCCATGACAAAGGAAATTTCCTTTGCTAGATAACCTTTAATGTCAAAAACTATAGAAGAAATCAAAGATAGGAAACTCTTCACATGCAATACAAATACATGGGTTTTACTGAAAGCTAAAGTATCTTTAATCAAACATGAGAATTTCTATTACAATGCTTGCCCCATTGAGAATTTGAAGGGAAAAAATTCAAAGAAAAGGTGCAAATAATTGGTATTTCCAAAAATGTGACAAGAGTTTCCCTTACTGTGACTATAGCTATCTCCTACTGTAATGCCAGGTGCAAGATCACACAGGTTCCACTTGGGCTATTGCCTTTGACAAACCAGCAAAACAAATAATGGGTGTAACAGCAAAGGAATTATATACATTGAAACACATAGACCAAGATGATTTTAAGTTTGCAAACATTATACGTAAAGTTATTTTCAAGAAGTTCATATTTACTATTTAGGTTGCAGCAGAGAGCTACAATCATGTAGAGAGGATCAAGTGCATAATTATGAAAACAAAAGAATTTGTTTATTCAGCTGAAAGCAAGGTTCTTCTCGAGTCAATTGGTCAGGACTCAAAAAGTCATACTTCAAGTGCTACAAGCATGTAAATATTATGCATGTATATATAAGTATATACCTCTTCATCCACACCTCTTTTGTTGTTGCAATTCAATCCAATAAAGTCAGTATTGTAACATTTGCCAATGTGTTGTATATATATGCCGAGTCAATTGGTTTGGATTCAAAAAGTCACACTTCAAGTGCTACAAGCATGAAAATATTATGCATGTATATATAAGTATACACAGGTCTTCATGTACACCTCTTTTGTTGTTGTGATATATTTTAATGATGTCAATATTGTAACATTTCTTAGTGTGGTATACATATATGTTTACACAATTGTACTATGGCTTGTTGCTTTCTATTTATATTCTTCTCACCCCAAATGATATTGCACTACTAGTACTTATATAAACATTTTGTTTCCAATTGTACAATTGGCTTCATCTTTTTGATTTACATCTTTTTCATCAATACTAAATAATATGATAATGATTCCTACACTTCATTGTCTATTCTTTTAGATCATGGCCACTATCAATGTTGCAGAAGATCAATCACACAATTCAGCAACAAGACCGATTATCATCCCAGATGATTTTGTTGGCTCAAATACCTACATTGAAACACCCATAAAAAAGTTGATCAAATCAATAGCAGACCATTCTGAGAAAATTATCAATGCCATTGTAGAAGCCACCTACCAGATTGTTGTTGTAGAAGAAGAAGAGATATGTAATGAACCCTTACAAGTTCAAACTAAAAACCTTTTCTTTCAATTTGCTAGTCTGAAAGTTTCAGACTTGTTTTTCACTTATTCCTTCAATAAGAACTTATTATATCATGAAGTTTGAAAGTAATAATGCTAGAAAATGAACTTGAATACAAATTTTACTTTGTAAACAGTCAAGATGATCATAAACAAGAACATACCCAGCAAGAAAGCATGTTCTCTTAATTTAACTAGAAGCTAGTTACAACATAAATACTAAAAATTACAACCTGTAGGCCTAATTTTAAGTTCTAGACCTTCAATGATGCCTAGTTTGTGCTCAATTGTATTCTTGTCAAATTGTCCTCTTCTCCAAAACTGATTGGCTTAGACTGAAAGCTTCTTCTACCAAAATCTTCATATCAAACTTCATAAATTTGGCCATGGGCCACAAATTTGCACAATGATGAACATTGAATACAACCACCTCTCAAGATAGGGATTGGATCATCTCCATGCCCAATAGGTCAAGGGTTCATCACCTTGATTCAAACTAAAATTAATCTTCAGTCAAGAGATAAAATCTATGCAAAAAGGGAATCACAAATTAGCATGTCCTCCCATTTACCCCAGCCTCCTTTAAATAAGACCTTAAGGAAAGGCCACCCTAGGGTCTAGTTTCTAGAAGGTTCTGTATCCTTCTAGAAGATTCTAGTTCTTTTAGAAACATCTTCTAACCCTTCTAGATCTAGCCCTTCTAGAAGATTCTATTTCTTCTAGAAACATCTTGTAACCCTTCTAGATCTGGCCCTTCTAGAAGATTCTAGTTCTTCTAAAAATATCTTGTAACCTTTCTAGAATATTCTAGTTCTTCTTGAAACATCTTCTAAATTTTCTAGAAGATTCTAGTTCTTCTAGAAACATATTCTAACCTTTCTAGAAGATTCTAGTTCTTCTAGAAACATCTTCTAACCTTTCTAGAAGATTCTAGTTCTTCTAGAAACATCTTCTAACTTTTCTAGACAATCTTATTCCTTAACATCCCCCCTTAAGATTGGATAGAATATTACAAACAAGATACAAAGAAGAGTCTGATTATGTTTGTCTTTTTTCCTTCTAACCCACGGGAATGTTGGATGGGCTAGAATCATGCCACCATGATGTTATACCAAAAGTGGGGACATTACAGTTCTCCCTTCTCAAGATTGCTTACCCTCAACAAATAGCCATACAATCCGCTAATCCACTCTAATTGGAATGTCAATATACCATAATCTGTGAAGTAGTATGATGGAATCGATGTGAAATGTCGCATCCAACCAATCAAGACCTGGATCCCAAACCCTGTTACTATCTTCCTCCATGTTGCTAACATCAAGTTGGTCCTCACCATTCAACACGAGGAGTGAATTATCATGTGTTAACTCAACTTCCATCATAGGAAAAGAATCATCAATTCATTGGAAGTTGTTTTCACTTTCTAGCAATCTATCAATCATCTTCAACTCATCCTCAAAAGCAGTGGCATCTTCAAGGTCTTCATCGAATGATGGACTCACAAAGTCCAACACTTCAAGCTCACTAACTTCATCAAAGCAAGGCTCAACTTCACTAATTTATACTATAGAATTTTCCAAATCAGAAAACTCCTCTATAAGATGTGCCTTACCATTCCCAAGGTGTGTTCCATACTAGAATTTATGTGCTCTTCTTGCTGCCATGGCTGTCACAAAACTGATCCATACCCTCACCTCCTTAGTTGGTGAGATAATGCTTTGCTCAAATAGTGGATCATGTAAAGAATCCATACCTTCATGTGGATGATCAAGAACAATCTCTACATCACCACTGTAGAAATTCATGTATACTTCACTTGTAGAAGAGGAAAGTAATTCTCCTTCTTTTGTAGATGCTTCATGTGTTTCTTCTTGTAAGGATAATGGGGCCACATTAGAATCATTACAAGATTCTATCCTTTTATCCTCATGTGCCAAATCAATATGTTTCTCAAACTCCTCATGAAGACTTTTGCAAACCTCACCAATAGTTTTCATATCCTCTTTTTGTGCGAATAGATCAAGAGCTATCTTGTGGTACTATTTCTTTGCCAAATCAGTCTTGTAGAGTAGCTTGGGATGCAAGTTCATGAAATAAATGAAAGGTAAATCTTTCTTAACAAATTAAGGGAGAGTATCATATTCTTTAAACATGCTAAGTATTTCTTCCCTTCTATCCAGCTGTGTTGAATCTTTACTTGTAGATGTGGATGAGTCATTAGAGCGCCTGGATTCTCTTGAAAGAGAATCTTCACAACACTGCAAATTATGAGCTAACTTTCGTTGTGTTTGAGCAAGGTCATTCATTATCTTTTCCAAGCTAGGTGCATTTTCCTTCTTTGATGAAGTAGGTAGGAAGGTAGGTAACAATCTTCCATCTTTAATTCTATCCATTTACTCAACTGAAGTTTAAACAACCAATTTTATTATACCCTCAGGCTAGCAGGATTGTGGCTCTGATACCACTGTAATGAACCCTTACAGGTTCAAACTGAAAACATTTTCTTTCAATTTGCTGCTCTAAAAGTTTTAGACTTTTTTTTCACTTATGCCTTCAATATGAACTTTTTATATCATGAACTTTGAAAGTAATAATGCCAAAAAATGAACTTGAATACAAATTTTACTTTGAAAACAATCAAGAAGATCATAAACAAGAACATACCTAGCAAGAAATCATATTCTCTTAATTTAACTAGAAGCTAGTTACAACATAAAGACTAAAAATTACAATCTGTAGGTCTGATTTTAAGTTCCATACCTTCAATGATGCCCAGTTTGTGCTCAATTGTATTCTTGCCAAATCATCCTCTTCTCCTCCAAAACTGATTGGATTAGAATGAAAGCTTCTTCTACCAAAATCTTCATATCAAACTTCATAAATTTGGCCATGGGCCACAAATTTTCACAATGATGAACATTGAATATGTCCACCTCTCAAGATAGGGATGGGATCATCTTCATGCCCAATAGGTCAAGGGGTCATCATCTTGATTCAGACTTAAATTAATCTTCAGTCAAGAGATAAACTCTATGCAAAAAGGGAATCACAAATTGGCATGTCCTCCCATTTACCCCAGCCTCCTTTAAATAAGACCTTAAGGCAAGGCCGCCCTAGGGTCTAGTTTCTAGAAGGTTTTGACCCCTTCTAGAAGATTCTAGTTCTTCTAGAAACACCTTGTAACCCTTCTAGAAGATCCCAGTTCTTCTAGAAACATCTTCTAACCTTTTTAGAAGATTCTAGTTCTTCTAGAAACATCTTCTAACCTTTCTAGAAGATTCTAGTTCTTCTAGAAACATCTTCTAACTTTTCTAGACAATCTTATTCCTTAACATCCCCCCTTAAGATTGGATAGAATATTACAAACAAGATACAAAGAAGAGTCTGATTGTGTTTGTCTTTTTTCCTTCTAACCCACGGGAATGTTGGATGGGCTAGAATCATGCCACCATGATGTTATACCGAAGGTGGGGACATTACAAGATACATGAAATTGAAGAAACTATGGTAAAATTACACCACACATGTAGCAAAGTTGCAGGATTCTCTTCATTCTTAAAAGAGCTATACTACGATGAGCAATATGAGTAGGGGGCATCCCACCTGATTATTGAACAATTTAAGCTATTCCTCAACCATAACTAATGTGTACATCCACTACTATTACGTGCAGTACATTTTTGTACATGTGAATAACCGATATGTACATACTCTACATCACAATAATGTATTTCCAACCATCCACCATTGAAGATATCTACTTTGTATATGAGTGCTGAGATATATATGTATATAATTGTACAGTTTTGGGAAACATACAATGTACTCATCCATTGCTGAAGATACCTACTTTGTATATGAATGTTGAGATATATGTATATAATTGTATAGTTTTGGAAAACATACGATGTACCATGTTTTAAATATAGTTATGATATATCTTCTACGTTTGTCTAAAAATTCTCATATGCAACTACACAATTATAGATTCTTTGTAAGTGTGGCTCACATCTCAAATGTCATAATTCTATATTTTTAAACAAACGGTTGTTATGCATAACATACTCTGCAAATAGTTGTATTTTTTTAAGACATGTCTCGGATCAAATTATATACCATAAAACAAACATTTGTTATAAAAATGGACGATGTCAACACAAATGGATTAACACACAACTATAATGGAAGGGTGATGTCAACATCAAGGAATTAGAGTTGGATCGAAAGGAATACATGTAACAAAAAATCAAGTACTTTGAGACACTTATATAATTCTTAAACTAGGGAAGGATTGAAATAGTGGGGTTAGGAGGGAACTTGTATTTAGGGATGGGAATGTCTAAAGTCCTAGACAAAAATAAAGGGAAAATTTTAAAACAAAAATGAATGGGGATTGGTATTCAAACATGTAAGGGAATAAGTACAAATTGATGAATAGGTTTGATAGTCTATGGATGCAATAATTTTTCTAACGTAAAATCAACTCTTTAGATGTCATCAAGTGGATGGAATGACATCCCTAGAAACCCAATAGATTGAAAAAATCAATACTTAGATAAATTTAATAAGGGCATGAGTAGGTATTTTGGATTAGTAGGAAGGATATGGTTATATGGACAAACCTAATAATCTAATTAATACTCTAACAACTTATAAAACATAAGGTAATGATCCCTATAGCTTCAACATTTAAAACCTTTAAAAAATATTATAGATATTGAAGAATGATGAAAATATAGGGAACATAATAGAATGAATTTGATTAAATATTTGACAAAGAAAAAACTTTCCTATATTTTCTCAAATTGGTTATCAAAGGTAGGTCAACACAAAACCAACATAGTACATGGGTAAATAGAGCCAAATATACAAATTTGAAGCCTAAAAATCTTAAATTTAACATCACTTACATCAAGAAGTTGGATTTTATCTTGAAAGTATTAACATTGATTGGTGCAATGGATAATAAATTTATGACACATAAGAAGAGAGTGTTTATTGGATGTGTTCAGGAAATTTCTTATATGCAAGAGGAGGAAGAATGATTGAGAAACATTTTAGGAGCATATGGAAGATGTGTAATTGTTTATTTGGAAGAGAAGAAGGTTGAATCCTTTAAATGGTTATGAATAAATATATGGAGGAGGAATTAACTCTCTATAATATGGAGAAAGGTGTAATCCCCCAAAATAAGAAGTTCTAAGGATATTAACAAATGAAGGAAAGCTTGTTGATAGAGGAGAAGGCTAATAACATAAACCCGCAATAGAAAGGTGCAATGTATGTTCCATAGGGACCTTAACTCATAGTACAGGTGCCCAAGACCATGTCCATTGTATCTATGTTTAGAAATAATTTTAAATAGAGGCTTATAATATGTCTCCAGTTTAGAAAGAGAAGGATCCAAATTTATCACCTTCTTGAAATGACATGTATAGCCACATATTAGAGAAGCAATAACATATTTAATAAAATAAGAATTATTCTACCATAATAATTTAAATCCATGTTCCATAGAGGAATATCAAAGTGAGAAACACCAACCTTATATTCACTATAGTTAGAAGGGGTAAAAATTAAGGAGTTTTAATCATCAAGAAGACATGTATTATAAGTATAAGAATGAAGAAGAGACATAAAACCATCAAAAATTAGTGACAATGGTGTCCATGGTTTTGGTGAAGAAGAAGGTATGATATTACAAAGGGGATAAGATGTAGAATAAATATTTTCATGATCTGATTCAGCCCATTTTATAGTATAATAAGGGTTTAGGATCAACTTAAATATAATGAATTTTTTATCATTATGAATGATTTTATTGAACTGATGTAGGGTAGATGTAATTTCACCTATGGTATTAATAAATTGCCTACCTAAAATAACTTTGTAAGAAAGACTTCCTAGAACATGTCATGAACAATAGTATGTAATATAATAGGACCTAACTCAATAGGATTTTGGGGATTAATATTATCAAAACCTTTAATATAATTATCTAATGGATAAAAGAAGAAGTGTCAAAATTGGTATGATTAAGGAAGTATAGATTGTAGACATTTAGACCAAAACCCTTATGGATAAGGGTTCTCTTAACCCAATAGATTTAATACTAATAATGAGATTAGGAGGTTTGTTCTTGTTTTTAACTTTAAGAGAAGAAATTATAGTTTAGAGAAAAGTGACATCAAATTTATTTTTATACATTCATATAAGAATAGAGCCCACCTAAATGGGATTTAGAAAATGTGAAAAGGATATCTTTTACAATGCCTATTGAAGATAACTATGATAAGAAGGTAAATTTTTTATTAGCTCCCAAAGGGAGATGTTAGATGAAGTATTCTAGAGTTTTTCAATAATATCATACTCATTGGTGTTATTCATAAGAAAATTATGAGCCGATGGAAGAATAGGAGTTGATGGAGGAATGGACATAGGAGCAAGAGTAACCCTTTTTTCTTGTTGAGTTTTATATGCATGGGATACTACATAGTAGTTAGTATTAATGTGTATGCTACACTTTATATTGGGCAATGAAAACATAAAAGTTTGGAAAATTGAGGACAAAAAAGAATATATTAAATAGTGATTATAGGAAGAGAAGATGGTGGAAATTATTTACCGAGCACGTACAATGATTTTAGGAATAATTTAAGAAGTTGCATCTTATATGTTAATGCAATTAGCAAGCATCACCATAATGGTTGGAATAAGTATAATCACAAAGATTACATTAACTTAGAGATTTTCTATGTTAATAATATATTATGTAGAAGAAGAAAATAAAAGAGTGTGCTCAACATCTATATGTGTAAGATCAAATGTGAGATAAGAGTTTACATCCAAAAATGCTTCATCACTAAAGGAGAGAGTTAAGTCAATATTGCATACATAGACCAAAATATATTCATATCAAAATTTGTAATAAAAGATAGAAAGTGATGTAAAGAAGGAGAATAAGATGTTCATTATAAAAATAGAAGGATAAGATTAAGAAATGTGTAGATTAAGATGGCTTAAAGCTGCCATTTTCTCCTTTGGGACTATGGAATGATATTTTATGTAGCACCCCAAAATAACTTGAGGAAAGAATTATTTTATTTTATTTTTAGAGGAAAATTTGAATGAAAAATAATATCGTCTATAAGTGTTGAAATAGTAGGGCTACCAAAATGTAAGCAAAGAATAAAACTACTCTTAAATTTGTAAAATCAGTGATATATTTCTAAAATAAAAGATAAGTTATAATATATGTAGATGTATGCACAAAGAGGACACATCAACACCACCAAGATAAGAAATATATTTGGCCAATTAAAACACCTCAAAACACGGTGTAAACCACCATTAAAAAACTATGAATAATTCATAACTATATGATAAAAACTATGAATACATATGAATAGTATTTAGTGTTAAAAACACATGGTGTAAAAATCTAGATCTCTAACTACTGCATCTTTGATAATTCATAACTATGTAGGCATCCACTTTCCTCAAGGCATGAGGCAAAAACTCAACAAAATGTATATCAAACATATAGATAACACTTGAACACTCATCAAAAGTCTTCATGAATCTCTTTTTAGGGATCTCCGACATCATGATAACTTGTTCAATAATTTTCATAAGGGTGCCTACCAAAAGACTTCATGAGGTACCCAGCGCTCTTGTCCTAGTATAAGCCCTCATTTCTCTTTTGTCGTATGAACCATAAAATCTTGGTAGAAATATAAATTCTAAGAGAATTAAGTCCAACACTTAAACCCTTGACATAGTCACAAATAATTTCTTTCCAAGACACATTATTTCGACTATCTCTTCTCAAAATATTTCCCATAAAATAGACCAAATAGACTTAGAAAAATAGCAAGTACAGAAAAAGGTGCTTAAAATATTCAAGATAATTACAATAGAATAGTTATTACTAAAAGAAACAAAAAGTTTTTTGAATAACAAAATCCATATAAAGAAACATTTTTAAGGTTCTAAAATATTAGACCAACAAGCTTTAAGGGAATCAACCCATTATTTACCATCAAGTTTAATGTTACAGACAAGATTGACATGAATTAAAACATCTTGAGAGTGAGTCAAGAGTTTTTATAGGATATGTGAATTAATTTTAGGATGCAGGGCATTGCTCTCATCTTTCATCTCCATTTTAGCTTTGTTTCTTTCTTTCAATTTGATAGATTCAATTTTGTGTTAATGTAATTTGTTTCATAATGTGTGTAAAGCTTCCTTGTCGAATTTGCTTGACAAATCGATAGTTTACAATCTGGTGTATCTGTGATGGATCGGAAGTTGGGCAGTTGGATGAGTATTTGGAGAGAGGAGGTCGCTGGAAACAAGGTTGGATGCTGAAGGGGGACAGGGGATTGGAATTTGGAGAGGCAACCAACAATGGAAGCAAGGAGTCGTTCAACAGTCGATGACAAAGATTAACTAGAAGAAGATTCGAAGTCATTTGATTGCTGGTGATATAGAATGTGTTCAGGCCGATTCTTGCAGGCCATATGTGATGAGTAATGTAACATCTCAGTAGCAGGAGAGGAATACTGACTGAATTGAGATTTAAGTTTGTTTGTGTGTCAGAAGCATTGGAAGATATAGCCTGCGGTTTTGTTCTTCTTGTCTTTGACTGCGAATGTGCAAATTTCTTATCTGTTGTTTTTAAGTTTTAAATCTAAACTTCCTACAAACTAGTGGGCATGTGTAATATCTGTGAGTTTAATTTGTTTTGTGATGAGCAAGGCTTTCCATCAAGTGGTATTAGAACCTAAAAGTGATTGGGAATTGGCGAGTAAACAAAATGCCTCCAAGGAGAATGGGCAGAGGAGGAGCCCGGGGAAGAGGTAGAAGGGAACAACATGGTGAAGAATTGTTGCAGCATTTGATAGCAAAAATGGATACCTTGGAAAGGGCACGGAGAAGAAGGACCCCTGATGAAGTTGCAAGTGATGATAATGAGGAGGAAGAACATCCATGAGAAGACAATGGGGGAGGACAAGGAGACTAGGAAGGTTTCGAGGTAAGATTGTTGAGGACTGTCATGAATGGGGGTTCCAAACCCAAAATAGATGTTCCTACTTATTCAAGAAGTCTCAATGGTGAAGATCTAATTGATTGGATCAATGATTTAGACAAGTATTTTGAATATGAAGGTGTAGCAGAAGAAAGGAGAGTGAAATTTTCTTGCACCAAATTGAAGGTCCACGCTGCTATGTGGTGGGACTTTGTCCAAATTGAGAGGAGAAGAAAGAATAAGGAAAAGATTAACTCTTAGGATCGGATGGTGGTGAAGTTGAAGGATAAGTTCCTTCCAAGAGATTATCAAACTAATCTCTTCAAAAGTGCATAATTTGAAACAAAAAGACATGTTTGTGAAATATTATATGGAGGAATTCTATAAGTTGGTAATTAGATCAAGGCATAGTGAGGAAAATGTGGAGAAAATTGCCAGTTATATGAATGGTCTAAGGTATATTTTGCAAGATGAATTAAGCCTTGTGTCTCCTAGAAGCTTGGAAGAGGCTTATCAACTTTCCTTAAGGTAGAGGAAAAGTTGCAAAGGAAACAAAGTCAGGAAGAGAAGAAGAGAGGGAGAACTTTTAGAGGAAGGTGGCAACAAACTGGTAGAGGGAAGCAATATCATCAAGGAGAAAAGGTTGAAAGTTCTAGTGGAGCAAGAAAAAATGATAAAGGGGGCTTTCAAAACAATGGGGGCCAATCCTATGGAAGAGGTGGTTCTCAAGGTAGAGGTAGAGGGTTCGCTGAAAAATGTTTTAAGTGCAACCAATATGGACACAAGAGTTGGGAATGCTCTAAATCGTCTCAAGGGGGACATTCTAAGTTTGAAAGAAGTAATCAAATTGTTCATGGTGACCAAGAAAGTGTGGGGTCTCCTATTCACCACAAAGAGGAACCGGAATAGGATGAATCATTATTGCTAAAGAGGGTATTGTTGACGCCTCAAAAGGAAAACCAAGAACTGGTCCAAAGGAGAGTTTTGCTCAAAACCAAGTGTAAGTCTAAAGGTAAATGTTGTAGAGTAATCATTGATAGTGGTAGTACAAACAATATTATTGCAGCAGAGATGGTAGAAAAGTTATGCTCTTAAAAGAATTAAGCATTTGTCTCCTTATAAGGTATCCTTGTTGTCAAAAGTTTATCAATTGTTAGTAAATGAGTAGGCTCATGTTGATTTTCAGATTGGTAATTATAAAGATAGTTTTCTTTGTGTTGTGATTCCTATACATGTGTGCCATATATTGCTTGGTAGACCATGACAATTTGACAAGAAAGCAATGCATAATAGAAGGGAGAAAAAATATACTATTGAGAAAGATGGAGTGAAACATACCTCTGAAGAGGACAACAACAGTAGTAGCAGCAGTAAGGTAATGTTGATCAATGGTACGAAGTTTCTACATGACTTGAAGAATGAGGAAATAGGATATTCTTTGGTTCTTAAACCTATGAGTGTATTTACTAATACAAATTTTGATGATTTTTCTCTTGAAGTGCAAGATATTTTGAATGAACATTTGGATATTGTTGCATCTGATTTTCCTAGTGGATTGCCTCCTATGAGGAGCATCAGCCACCAGATGGATTTGATTCCAGGGGCTAGCCTTCCTAACAAGGTTGCTTCTAGGTTGACACCTATGGAAAAAGAGAAAATAAGGAAGCAAGTGGACCTTTTGAAGAAGGGTTTGATAAGGGAAAACCTAAGTCCTTGTGCCATCCCCACAGTACTAGTGCCAAAGAAAGGAGGGGAATGGCATATGTGTATTGATTCAAGGGCTATTAACAAAATTACTATAAGATATAGGTTTCCCATTCCTAGAATTGAATATTTAATGGATTGTTTAAGTGGCTTTATGTATTTTTCTAAAATAGACTTGAAGAGTGGCTACCACCAAATAAGAATTAGACCGGGGGATGAATGGAAGACAATCTTTAAGACTAGTGATGGTTTGTACGAATGGCTTGTTATGCCTTTTGGATTATCTAATGCACCTAGCTCTTTTATGTGACTCATGAATGAGGTTTTGAAACCATTCCTTGGTAAATTTGTGATTGTATATTTGGATGACATTTTGGTATTTAGCAAGTCTAAGGAGGAGCATCTTGAGCATTTGAGGCAGGTATTGAAGAGGTTACATGAGGAGAATTTGCAAATAAATTTGAAAAAATGTGTATTTATGTACACGTAACTAGTTTATTTGGGCTTTGTGGTGTCAAAGGAGGGATTGAAGATGGACAAAGAGAAGGTACAAACCATCCTTGATTGGCCAACACCTAAAGGTGTAATGGAGGTAAGGAGCTTTCATGGGCTTGCAAGTTTTTATAGAAAATTTACTAGAAGTTTCAGTCATGTGGTAGCACCTATTCTTGAGACTATAAAGGAGAATAAGAGGCCATTTGAATGGAATAGGAAGGATGAAGATAGTTTTAATCTCCTGGAGAGATTGTTATTATTCCAAATACTAAATTTATTTTTAATCTTTGTATACATCTGATCCCATATATATTTTAAAGAGGTCTTGACAGAAAAATGAATCCCCAAATATCTTACTTGTTTGGATGGTCTACCTATTGCCAAGAGTATTTCTTGAACCAATCTAGAGGATCATCCACCAGCTCAAAAGAATATATTTTCTTTCTAATATTGTATCCCTTGAAGCATCATAGAAAATCTTTAGCCTCTCTAACATAATCTTAAAATTATCTTCCTTGAGTACTAGGATTTAAGGGTAGTATCATCTACAAACTAGATGTTTAGAAACTTGTCCTAATAAAGGAGAATAACCCCTTTCACCATATCTCCCAAACTATTAGTTATCAACATGTAATGCAAGGATTTAGAGGTAACCACAAAAAGGGCTTGGGAAAGAGGGAAACCTTTCATAATAGACCTTTCTAGCAAGAAAGGTTCAAAAAGTGATTTGTTGATATCAACTTGAGTAAGCGCATCTTGGAATAAAAATTTAATCATTTTACAATAGTAAATAATAAAACCAAAAGCCTATAAAATAGTGATAATGAAGGACCATTCAAACTCCGTCATAATTTTTCCCAATGTCAAGTACTAGAATTCCCACATTTTGATTAGTTTTATTAGCCCATTCTAGAGGTTCCTAGTTGGCGATTAAATTTTTAAGGATATATCTATCTTTAATAAAAATAGTTTGAGTGTTGTTAATAATATTATAGAGAATATATGCATATCTTAAAGCAAGTACCTTGGAAATAATATTATAAGAAAAATTCAATAATGTGATCAACCACCAATTATTCATATTATTCTTGTTGTCATCTTTGTGAAGGAGTTTAACAATGCATCTATTAACATTATTTCCCAATTATACTTTATGGATATATTCTTCATACATCTCAATTACATCATCAACAACTCAATCTATATAATTAGCTAGATGTAGAACTCTATTGGAATATATGCACTAGGCTACTTCTCAATTTTGAATGAGGATTGCATTGGTAATCTCATCCTCGATAATTTCATGTCTCAAGCTACTTTTCATTTCTTCATTGATCTTCTTGGTGATAATATTTTTACATAGCTCTTGAGCTTGTTTTGTTGGAGAATTACAAGATCAAGAGCATGAAACAAACTTCCACAAGTTTACAAAATAAGCATAATTTATTATGTCCATCAATATACAAATGAAGAGTGTGTAATACAATGATGAAGCCTTGCATGTATAGGAAAGGATGAGGAGGTGAGAAGGTAGAAGTAAAACTCAAACTACCCCTCCATAAGTGGGAACACTTGTGAGCCAATATACAAATGAAGAGTGTGTAATACAATGATGAAGCCTTGCATATATAGGAAAGGATGAGGAGGTGAGAAGTTAGAAGTAAAACTCAAACTACCCCTCCATAAGTGGGAACACTTGTGAGCTCACTTGAAAAGTGTGTGAGAAAGTGTCAATAGGCGTCTCAAGTCATAAGGACACATGTCTCAACCATATTAAGTGATACAAAATCAAAAGAATCCTAAGTAATCTTAAGCTAGGTGTGAATAGGTCAATCTTAGAAATGTGATTAGCTAACTAGGTATGATAATGACTTTATTTACACTAACACCCCCCTTAAGTGTAACTTAGGGAGTAATGTATGCACTAATGATGAGTCCCAAATACAAGGCCATGTTAGGTACTCATGTACAAATATCTCATAAAGTGGAGTAAAGGAGAAACCCCCATGGGAAATAAAACCCCTCTCGAATAGAGAATGATGTAGTAAAATAAAATAAAATGCACAAATGAAGAAGATAAAAGAAGGACTCGTGATGACCCCCAAAAACTAATTCTAGCACAAAGTACAATGAATGTTCTCCTCAAAAGAGAGAAAAGAGAGAAGGTCATGTGACTCCCCCACAAAATAAAAAGTTATGAACTCCATTTGAGGAAATGCTTCTCCCAAAACTGATGGTGTAAGGGAAACCATGCAACATCCCCTCAAGATGATGTGTGTAGTGTTGGTAGATGTTTGACACTGGATGTTGAAGATGATCCATGAGTGTTGAACAACATTTCTCCCCTTGAGAAGCTACAACACCAAAAATGTGTGCAATATGACTTCCCATTCCAAATAGGAATATGCAGGAAGTAAGATGAATGTATCTAAACTATACACATGATATAAAGACTGAAATGATGCTAATGATTCCTTTGAATGATGCTCAAAGATCTCCAAGATAATTCTAATGTGTGATGGATTTTGATATGATGGGTCAAGTACTATAGAAGATTCTAGAATAGGGACCATGGATTTATGGTTATGTCTAGACCGATGTGAATATGGTACTATTGCAGATGATGATAACTAATTTGTATAGGTCAACTCATGAATGTCTACACAATTTGTCATCGTAGAAGTCTATGTAGGTGAGACAAGATAAATATCTAAAGATGGCAATGGTGATATAACTTCATCAAAGTTTTCATCAAAGAGAAGACAACTTTCCTCAATATTGTTATCTAAATTTGAAAGGTGGGATTCTACAAACAAAGATGCTATGTTTGGTAGATATGCATCCCAATGCACGGTGGATCTAAAATGACGATAGCAATGTCTTGATGTAAAGAATCATGAGAACTCATTAAAGAGTCAACACCATATACAAATGTAGCAACAGGTGATATGGGAGATGAGATATTAATGGAAGTTGTTAGACTACATTGTCCATCCCCAAATGATGGTGTCTCACAAGATTTCTGAGTGAGATTGCATGATGATTTTGCATGTGTTGGAACTAAAAGATCAAGTAAGGCAATACCATAACTAAGAAGAATTTTCTTCATTTCCTCAATTCAACAAAACTGACATTCTTCTATTGTATGTCTTTTCTTTCCACAATATTTGCAATTGATTTTCTATTTATTAGGAGGATCACAAAGAATACTCAAATGGAAGGGATTTAGTGTGAGATACATGATCACATGAGCCAACAAACTAAAAATAAAAAACGCCTAGATTTCCCCCTTGATTCAGAGAGTCCCCACCCAAAATGTTTAATGCTAATTGTAGCCTCCCGAAATAATGTGCAAGAAAATTTTACAAGTTATGAAGATCATATGCCAAATCAACTATTTATAATGCACAGTGATTTTATAAAATCGGTTATCCAAATCTTATTTTTACATGCAAATTTAGATTCCTTGCAAAATTATGATAGAAATCAAGAAAAGTTTGAAAAATTTTGATAATCAAGGTGAAAGTTATGTCCCATTGAAATTTGTTTACAATGTAGACGAGGTTAAAAATGCAATTGAACAACAGCAAATCGAAAATGCTTTGACACTAAAATTTTGACGATGGAACAAGCTTCCTGTCGTCTATTCACACTTAAAAAAATGACCCCCAAAGTTATGGCAAAATGAAAAAGACCTCTCCTTGTAAAAGCTTTGATGGTTATCAACAAATTTTGGTAGTTTAAAAAAAAAGTTAACAGTTTGACTTATTTTAATAGTTAACATTTTTCAATAACTACAAACGTTAAGTGCTAATTGTCATAATTGACCAAAGAAATGGTAACCGAGTCGATGGAGGGTGAGAACATGCATGGTAACTTTTGAAGAAGCTGTTGGAAGAATGAGTCAGGCCCGATCCAACACAGAGGCAAGTTGATAAATGTATCAGTATTCAAATAGCTTTCTTAGTCACACGAAGCGACTTGATCTTGTGGAGGGTGTGGAGCTAGAGGTCTGTAGATTTAGTTCCAAATGTTGAACAGTAAACTCCAAATGGTAGTTGCAGGTGCGCTAGAGGAGTAACTAATTCAAAGAGTTCACGATTGGAGCAACCAAGCATATGGAGGAATCAAGCATATGTGCTTCCTTATGAATAGTTCTCAGATCAAGAGGATTATTGTGAGTCTCTGGTGTATAGAGGGTGTGTGTGGGTGTGGAAGGTGTGGGAGGAGTTGCAAATAGAAAGCACCACCCAATGAAATAGATGTTGACTTGACGTTGATGTGCAGGAGGTGGTTTCTTAAATCAGAGGTATTAAGGTTGTGCAATGTATGGTGAGGTCGCGGACCTGGTTCAAGCCACCCATTCCTTGTTGCTTCTGAATGATATCAGATGGCGTTAGTCGTGTGAAGAGAGAACTATGCAAGGCGCGTGGTGTTGAAACCACCACCAACCAAAAGAAGAAGCAAGTCGCCTCCAAAATAAGCAAAAGTGGCTGTCAAATGGAGTTGGATAGGGGCCTTTGAAGGCTATGCAGAATTGCTTTTTTTTTAAGACGCCAAAAGAAGAGGCCGAGTGCAATGCAAGGCCCTAATATTAAGGGCAATGGTTACCCACTCTGAGCCCTTCACATTGACTTCAACCTTTCTGTGGATCTGCACGGAGATCCTCTACAAAAAGCAACGTGAACTGGTCGCAGACTGAGGAGCTGAATCCTTGAGTGCATAAATGGTGATAACATGTGCAATAAATTTGGACTCTGACCTACAAAAAACTTTACAAAATATGATGCTCAGAAATATTCTCACATCCTGCAAAACTATGATTTTACAACAAAAAAATTGCCTCCAAATAGATTGAAATTTTCCTGGAATATCTTCTACAAGAACATGAAACTTATGCAAACAGAGAAATAATTCTACAAATAGGCTGAATATGCCAAGAAATTGCAATAATAGGCCAGATAGGCCAAAAATCTACGCAATAGGTTGAAATGGCCAAAAAATGAATGCAGAATGCAAAATCTATCCTAACGAGCAGTCCTAATTTTTTTTATTGTTTACATTTTTTGTGAAATAAGTATAAAGGCCTAAAAAATTGTAAAAATTGAAAATTATCGAAATTGATGAAACAAAAGGTATTTTTTCATTTCTCGAGTTTTTTGGATGCAATACCGATGTCCATTTGGCTCTACGATGCTCTGTCAATAGGGATATGTGTAGGAGTCATCTCAATGCAAGAAGGGACATACTCTTATGACTCTAATACCATGTTGGAGAATGCCAAAATCAAGAGTATGAAACAAACTCCCACAAGTAAACAAAATAAGCACAATAGTATGTCTATCAATATATAAATGAAGAGTGTGTAATATAATGATAAATCCTTGCATATATAGGCAAGGATGAGGAGGTGAGAAGGTAGGAGTGAAACTTTGAATACCTCTTCATAAGTGGGAACACTTGTGAAATCACTTGACAAGTGTGTGAGCAAGTGTCAATAGGTGTCTCAAGTCATAAGGACACATGTCTTAACCATATGATGTGAGACAAAATCAAAAGAAGCCTAAGTAAACTTAAGCTAGGTGTGAATAGGTCAATCCTAGAAAGGTGTTTAGCTAACTAGGTATGATAATAACTCTATTTACACTAACATGTTTTCATATGGAATTTCTATCATTAGCAATAAAATGATTTTTATAGAAATTTCTAAATATCTCTTTTTTTTCCTCATTGCTATTATACAAAACATCATTCTCCAAAATTAGATCAATAATCAATATTATTTTTCATTCTCAGCACATTAAAATATGTTTTGACCATATATCCCCCTCAATCCAATTGATTTTGTCTCTAATCCTAACCCCTTGGTCTTGTTTATCTAAAAGCATATGAGCTTATGCTTGACATCACCAAGAAAATTGTTAGAACATAATGTTATTAGGGGTCATACCCTTATAACATTTATATATTGTTCTAATATAAGGTTATAAAACCTTATATATTATATGCTTATTAAGCATATCCCATTTGAAATAATTATAGTCTAAATAATAAGATTATTGATTATTTATGAATGGGGGTTGTTGAATAGGTGTGACTAATACCCTTCCAAGTATTATGTCACCATTTCTCCTATATTTAAGGAGGTTTTCTCTCATTTGAGAGGTGTGGAATTTGGAGATTATATTGTGAACTATTTCACTATGCATGTGAGTTATTATTGGCCATGTGGAAGTGTGGAGAAGTGTTCCCCCAAATTCGGTCTATGTTATAATAGACCATTATTATAAGTGTTTTAATAAAATGAAGTACCCCAATAACGTAGGTCTTCTTTGATAGTGATAAATAGAGACACAAATATATGCCAAAATAAAGTTCATGTAGATCAAGTAGGGACATCCATCAAGGGATGAAGAATGTAAAAAATAAACATTGTAGTTGTGATTGTCTAGTGGATATACTTGCAAAATGTCAAATTATATATAAGGTGCAGGAAATATTTGAAAAAAATGCCAAAGAAAAATTGAAACGACACAATTGTTATGGGCCAAATTTCCTTCAACTTATCCACTCTGCCGAACTCTTATTTGACCCAGATCAACCATCCCTCATATTAGAATGTCTATCAATAATGTTTGAAGGAGAGTAACCCAAAAAATCTTTAAATTTGTAGGAGTTTTAAATGCCTCTGCCGTTCACAGGTGGAGGCCTTCATTTATTGTTTTGAATGACTGAAGCATGAATGGAATAATCTTCTGATTAAATTTGATCTGTATATCTATGGATATGATGTTTTGAATAGAGAGTGGAGCAAAGATCACTTCTGAAAATTCTGGTTCATGTATCTCTCTAATGCTGCGCAATTAGAGAGTGAATTAGTTGAGAGTGTAATAGAGTATGGTAAATCTTCTTATTCTCGTCCATATTGGAAGGAGTGGAAATGATGGAAGGAGAAGATGCACAAAGAATATGGAAAGATATATCTAGACCACTGTGAATATGCGACAGAGGCTTTGATCTTAACAGTTCTCTTCAACAAAACAGACGTCGAACATTACTTGATTCTGAAGAGATGGGTTTTTCTGATCTTAGCCAGGGGAATTCAGCACCGTCCAAGCATTCCAAACTGATCATCATGAGAGTGTAATATCCGATGAATATGGTGAGATAGACGAACCAATGCAACTTTTAGTCTTCTCTTTAGCACTCGCCCCTTTTAACCAACAGTGTATATATGAAGGATCGTGACTCATTTTAATTCTCTTTAAATTTTTAACTTTTTATAGGAGGATAGATCCTTCAATTTTTAATAAGGACTGTGAATGATCAAAAAATATGGTACTGAAGAATAGGATCTTGTTTGGAGTCTTTTGAGTTTTATACAAGTCTATGGATCATATTTAAAATTTGGACATTACAAAGAATGTTTTATAGGTTAATAATTGATTTATTGCTGATGTATTATATAATATTGTAAAGATATGAAGTTGTATTAGGTGATATCATATTTATCATTTGAATATTGCATATATCATTCATAATGTAATCTATTGGGAGGTCTTGTGAGTTGTTAAATACCCATTTAATATTTATTTGATTAGGAAAATTTAAAATCATTATTTTGAATTATTGTTGATTAGTGTTTTTATTTATTAATAAGAATAGAATATAGAGAGTTGTTTGATCATAGTGTTGTCACTAGGGGGAACATTTTTAGTTGTCATTTATCTCAAAAAAAAATTATTTCAATTTTGTTCTTATCTAATGTCAAAAAATATGTGAATGGTTTGACATGCTTCCAAAAAATATACTAATTGAAGAAATAAACACATCCTTTCCAAACTAGCTTTATGAAATATACTTGAATGTGGAAACTTTGAATTTATGCGTATTTGGAAGCTACTTAATGTCATAGCCTACAAAAAAAATATTAGTATGGCCTAACTAGCTTTGATGAAAAAATAATACAAGAGGCACATCATATGTATTAGACAAAAGGCCTTCCATATGTGTTTATTTAGCATAAAGATGTTTCCCATCAAGTTCAATATGTCTTCTAGTATAACCTGAAAAAATGATTAGTATAGTCTAACCTACTCTGATACCATGTTAGAAATTAAGATCTTAGGATACTAATCATTATAAACAAGATATAAAATAAAGAAAATGATAATAATACTGTATACCCTGATATTTGCACTATTCTAAATGAGCAAAACAACTAAAAACATGAAAAACAAAATACCAAGGACACCTCAAGATTAGCCAAAAAAAAGTGACAAAACACTAAAGAAAGTAGATAAAGTAAGACAAATAGTTTTACCTTCCTTTGTAGTTGATACTCCTTTGATTGGCCCTTGCTTAAGATAGGATGTGTGCTCCTTGATGGCTCTATTGAAGATCTTTGCTATGTGCTTGGATGCAAATGCAAGTGGATGTGATTGAAGATTGGATGAGTGCACAAAATGGCAGCATGTAGTTGCAAATTGACTAAGTGTCCTAAATGCTTGCTAAGAGGGGGTATTTATAGAGGATCTTGAATTCTCTAGAGAATTCAAGGGTCAAGATTGATCCAACAAGGTCAAGATGAAGGGCTATGGTGGGTTGAGAACCCACAAGCCCTCACATCTTGACATGTGGAGGGTGAGGTGGCCAAGGGTGGATGAGATGGAAATGAGTTGTCAAAAAGGTACATGAGGTGGAAAAGGACATGCACTTTGGGGGATGAGAGGATTTCCACAAAAAGAGATTTCTTGTCCCCAAGTGGGAGTGAAAAGGACATTTGAAGAATTTTAGAATTCCTTAAAAATCTACATGAGAAAATGAAAGGTGGTTGGGAGGATAAATGTGAATTAAAAATTCACATTCCTAGGATGATCTAGAGGGTAAAAGGTGGGCTCCAAAAAGGTGGGACTTGGTCACATGTGGAGATTGTGACAAGTCCAAGGTTCTAGAAGCCTTGGAAGAATGGAATGTGAATTAAAAATTCACATTTAAAGGAGAGGAATCTAGGGCAAATAAATGTGAATTAAAAATTCACATGGGAAAGGGGGTCAATGTCTAAAAAGGAAAAATGGAAGAATTGACCAAAAAGTGGTGCTAAATTTAGCTAATGACTTTGGTTAAGGTTGTGCAAATATTGGATTAGGCTAATTAACAGAAGATTAGAGGCAAGTGGCAAATGTAGGAGGATGTGACATTAATCTCTGATTAAGAGGATGCACATCATAACCCTGAATTAATTAAATTAATTCAAATTAGGGTGAGATTATGGAGGATGTGACAAGGAGAGAGAAAGTGGAGAATTTTAAATTGATTTTTTTTAAAAGAAAGGAAGAATGACTAAATTAAATAAATTAGTGTATTTATTTAATTTAGAGAGGAATAAGGTAAAAGACAAAGCATTAGTTATTAAATTAAATACTTTATCGTTATGAGACAAAAGGTGCAATATTAATTTAATTTAATAAATTAATATTAATACGATAGATGGGAAGGCAGTAATTTTAATCATATGGAAGTGATTAAATTTGGATGCCTACATTTTGCCCCTCTTCGAAATATTGTTGAAATAACGATGTTTCGAAGAAAAGTAAATGTCAGGGATGAAGAAAGGAATGAGGATTGATGCCCCGGCCTGACGAAGGAGAAGAAGGATGCCCCAGCGCCTGGTTTGAAATGGATGGAATGAAGTAGTAGGGTATGCCCCCTCGAGAGGGCGGTTGGGGAAGAAAGGAGGGGCCCCAGACGACGTCTTGATAGAAAGAAATGGAGGGGACCGTTGGATAGAGGATGAAAAAATAAGCAACTTTGCCTTTTGAACGGAGTGGATTGGACGTACGGTGTGCGAATGGCGGCTCCAGGAAGTTAGGGATTAGTTGGAGGGATGAAAAGTTAAATAGGAGGTGAAAAATACCTTGGAGGGAGAAAGGGATAAAAAGGTAATTTAAAAATTTACCTTAGCCATTTTCACTCAAGCAAGTAAGGAAAGGAGGAGAAAGAGAGAGAGGAGACGGAGCAAACATGCCGCAGGATTATGACACCGAGATTGTGCATCGAGCTGATGAGGTGCAGAAACGATGGACTCACTTCGCGGTGCCCCGTAAGGTGAGTATGGAAACCTATGCTAGTGATTTTGAAAAATTTGACCATGTGTGAAAAGATAAATGAAAAAGTGGCATATGGGTTTTATAGGTGGGGAAAAAAGAAAAACTGGGTAGTGAACACAAATTTGAAAAAAAATTAAAAAAAAGAAAAAAGGGGGGACGG
>VDFB02132239.1:0-15712 GCA_007258455.2 Sequoia sempervirens | reverse complement strand
TTTTAAAAGCACATTTTTAGAAACTAGATTCCATTCTACAAATTACCTTAAGCCATCCTCTTAGGACCCGTTAAGCCATATCCTAGGGTTCATGACATGCCTCCTCTTAAGCCATCCTCTTGACTCCACTTAAGGCATTCTCTTAAGACCCCCTTAAGCTATATATCCTCTTAGGTCCCCTTCATTCATCCTATGGAAAACATCATTTGAATTTGAATGGAATTTACTATATATTGTTCTTTTCTCACATGATTTTTTTACTTAAATGACTCATAAAAATTATAGTTACTTTACTTACATTAATTGTTTTTGCAGGTTCTCATCAAGTCGGTCTACCATGTGATTGTCACTGAAAAAATATTTTATCAAGAGACTATAAATATCAATTTTTGGTCTTCACCTAAAACTTGATAAGCTTTAATTGTATCTACATGCACATATATGTTTCATCATGTTATATAGTTGTATTAAACATCAATATACATTATATATGTTTGTTTGATGTATGAACTTCAATGAGCTTATTAGTCACTTTTTAAATATCTTGTTCCAATTTTATAGATTATACATTTCATGTCTTGTATTTACCACATTGTATATAATTGTTCAATTATATAGATTATATATTTTATACATACAAGGAGATATATTTTTGTTTATTGATTCAAATATTTGCTAGAATTGGAAAATAATTAAAATTACACCCCCTTAATTTATTATGTACTATTTAAGGAATGTTTTAATTTGTCACCTAACCATGTGATAAATTATATAAATGAAATTTGATTCTAGATAAGAATTTATATATTGCATGTATTACTTGAAAATTAGATAAAATATAAATAGATACATGAGTGGGTGCAATCATGAAAATAGACATAACATGATCTTACTGGTATTTGCATATATAATCATCATAATGAAGTCAAGCGATATAAATAAACACAAATATGATAATAACACATTCAAAATAAAACTAGAGATAGATAGTCCATAAAATTTATATGTCAAGATGTATATGTCAAGTCCAACACATATATTTAAATAAAACTCTAGAGATCTATAGTCCATAAAATTTAAAACCATCTAACTATCAAGTTGATCGGTCATATCAAGTCTCCCCTTTGTTCCATGTCGACTAGATGTACCTACATCATGTTGTAAAAGAGTACAAGAAACTTGAAATAAGATTTAAAGTTATTTAGAAATTTTGATATAATTAAACATATTTAAACTTGAAAATATAAACTTTTAGATAAAAATAAATTTAATTAAATATCTAGTAAATATAGTAAAAATGATTTTTAGTATGCATAAATTACCATATGATCATGTGAATCTACTGGCACATTTTGTTCAACGGGTAGCATAACTGTCACTTGAGAAGATCCAAATGCTTGATCTACTATATCTTGCATATTCATATAAAGCAAACAATATGTTAAAACCTTGAATATATATATATATTTAATAGGTCCATAAAAATTGTATAGGAGATTTAATCAAGTTTACAACCTTGAATGATATGACCTCATGATCACACACCTGATATTTCCCATGCATAAATGCTGACAATGTCTCAAGTGTGCCTGCCATGGGTATCTCATGAAATCTACATATAAATTTTTGCTTGAGTTCCTTTTATAGATCATTCACACATGTGTATGAAAATGAACAAATTAAAGTAGATCTATGATGTATATTTAATTTTAACTTAACAAAATTTTGAAAGCACGCACCTGAGCTGATGATGTCTCAGGAGCGCTCACCACAACTTGTGGTTGGTCAGTACTAGGTATTGTATGACCTCCCTACATCTAGATATAATATTATATTATATCAATTCACACATGCGTACAAATTCAAATTAAAAATTAGATATATCCACACAAATTATTTAATATATATTGGTTCAAGTACCTATCCAAAAGGTGAGCCCATATCTACAACACTTGACATATAGACACAATGATCATATTGAGTTTCAGGCATTGTGTGATCATGTGTCTACACCAAACACTTATTGTATTAATATTATATTATATATATAATTTGATGTTATTATTTACATGAATTTTTCACATTTCAAATTTGAATTAAATTTAAGTTCAAAAAGATGAACATACATGTTTAGGGCGATGCACGAATATAGTAAATTCATGTATGACTCCGTCCCAGATGCATGTGGGTTACCTGAAGTGGATGCCTGAGTATCCCTATAGCCCGAGCCTCCATGTTCTCTATTGGCCACTTCAGTCGCCGCGTGTGCAGTCTGATGAGTGAGATGTCCTAAAAGTGAACTCAATGCTCCTAATGTCGATAACATGGTTTTATTCTTGAAATGCGGCGAGACACCAAGAGAGGAATAGAACAGTAAGCGATCATTGAGGATCGACATATGCTCCTAGTCTATGTTGGGGCATGCCAAGCCCAACTCCCTAAAATGAACTCATATCAAAATAGTTGGGTTTTACCCAGCTCAAACTTAGCCCATAACTTTCTCCAAAATTATAAGGGCACCTCACTATTTCCATGTGGTGGATTATCAAACACCATCCACCATCTCTCCCAAAAATGTGTAGCTATCTGCGGGTGCCTACACCATAAAAATTGAAATTCATTTTTTCGTGGGTGGAATTGGTTGGTTTGTTTGGGGGTTAGTAAAATATTGGCACATGGCTTGTTTGGTAATTTTCAGGTCATTGATTTCTTTATAGGACAATCCATCCACATAGAATTGTCTCCTCTCTTCTCTCCATTGATGGAACCTATCTAGGTCCACATCAATAGATTGAACATAATCGACAATAGTTTGCATTGTAGATGCAAACCGTGTGAGATGGGGAGGGACTCTAGGCTCAACTTTTATTAGATCTATATTTCCTTGAATGACAATAAGGTTTGCTCGGATACTCTCTCTTAATTGATCTTGATCAACTACAGGAGGGGGTGGGGGGTTAGGTGGTGGAGAGTGTGGAGGTGTGCTAGGGTTTTGTTCTGGTGGTGGATTGGGATGTATGGGATCTATAGGAATTTTTGGATCGAGCATAAAATCCTCTATATTAAACTCTGGATCCATGTGAGCATTTAAATGGCAACTACATGTTAAACAATTAAAAAATATATATCAACAAACTAATTAAATAATGCACAAAATTTGAAAGTTATTTAAAAGTCACATTGAACATGCACAAATTCAAAATACATTTCATTTGAAGACCACAATTTATAACATTAAAAATCCATAACACTAAAAATTCATATGTACACACATTAAATCCATTTCCCAACAAGAGTATATCTATAGAGCCTAAGGTAAATCGAACAAGAATACATGTATTAATCAAGTATGACATAGAATTTAATTTAAAAATCTGATTCAACATAAATTGATTTATCTAAATTTTAAAATTTCATGGTAAGAGACACAAGTTCTCTATAGTGAGACAAAGTAGTTAAGAAGAAATTATAAGTTTAACACTAACATTAAAATTTATAATCTCATTCATTGTTTTTAAAGAATACTAAAGATAGGAATGAAAAATTAATAGAAGACATTCAAAGGGACACATAGATATATGCTAGTGACCTAATTGCAATGTACAATGTAAACAAAGATGAGCTTAAGCTCTATTCACCAAATTTTGAGAACTTCTTTGATCCCCTTAAGAAATGTCATATTAGGATCCCTTAAGACATCAATTTATGATTTAGGGTAATAGGATGGCTTAAGGGGATCTATGTGTAGTAAGGTCCTAGGAAAAATGGTCCATGGCTTAAGGGAATAAAATTTGGTGGAGTTACCTAAGGCAACCAAATTTCATTTTAAGGTCCTACGATAAAATGAATGCTTTAGGGTTTAGGGATTAGATTTTGGAGTTCAGGGTTTAGGGTTTAGGGAACTTAGGGTGAAGTTTGGGTGGCCCTTGGAATAATGTATTTGCAAGTTAGTGAGCAACATTTTCTTGTGGAATAGTTGATTGAGATAGCTCTTGTTTCCCAACAAGAGTATATCTATAGAGCTAAGGTATATCAATTGTGAATACATGTATTAATCAAGTATGACTTAGAATTTAATTAAATCTGAGGACATAAATTGATTTATCTAAATTTTCAAATTTCATGATAAGAGACACAAGTTCTCTATAGTGGGACAAAGTAGTTAAGAAGAAATTATAATTTTAACACTAACATAAAATTTATAATCTCATTCATTGTTTTCAAAGAATACTAAAGATAAGAATGAAAAATTAATAGAATACATTCAAAGGGACACATAGATATATGCTAGTGACCTAATTGAAATGTACAAAATAAACAAAGACGAGCTTGAGATCTATTCACCAAATTTTTAGAACTTCTTTGATCCCCTTAAGAATTGTCATATTAGGACCCCTTAAGACATCGATTTACAATTTAGGGTGATAGGATGGCTTAAGGGGATCTATGTATAGTAAGGTGCTAGGAAAAAATGGTCCTTGGCTTAAGGGAATAAAATTTGGCGGAGCTACCTAAGGCAACCAAGTTTCATTTTAAGGTCCTACGACAAAATGAATGCTTTAGGGTTTAGGGTCTAGATTTAAAGATTTGATGACATGAAAACATATAGAAGACACATGAATAAATTTTTACAAGTAAATGAGAAACCCTACCACCTAAACTTAGTGCTTTGAATCAAATATGTGGCATTCTAGAGGAATAGCTTCAATATATCAATAATTAGGAATTTTATATTTCAATTATAACTTTGTTGAGTTAAGATGGATTTTGAACAGGCCCTCTAAGCACTCTTGGATGATTTAAAAAGGAAGAGGGGATCTAAAGTGATTTAGACCCTATTTTTTTTCTAATCATATATTTTTTGAAACTTTTCTATGGAATAGACTCTTCCTTCATATTTATCAATTCTAGACATGGGTTTTCAAAAAAGAACCTAACTGCCACTAAGTGAGGAATCAATTGATCAATTCAATAAATAAATAATCTTAGAAAATAAACCTTTGGTTATAGAATTGACTTGCATTTATGAATCATCTATCAAGTTTCTCAAAAATATATTTGAATTTTCCATTGAAATGTTCATTCTACAAGTTAGCTTTGATACACTAGTTTAGAGAAAGTACAACATTTAGTTTTCCTAATAGAACAATGCCACTACACATGAGAGTTAAACTAGGATTTAGATTACACACAACCTATAGATCTTATGAATAACATCCTATAAATTAAGACTTAAATATGATCATAATGCATCCTTACATAATTCACAAAGAATCTCATCCAAATAAGAGAAATGGGTAGAAATAATTCATGCTTCACATTTTAATATTTATTTGATTTATAACATTTATGTTTCTAGCTATCCATATTGCACATAGTCTAGATTAAAAATTATTACTTGCATTTCTATGTTTTTTTAAGAGAATACAACATACACTATATAAGTAAATAACATTGATATAGAGTGATTAAGTGCTCATATCAACTAGCATCATGATATATATACACTTATTAAATCAAGCGCATAGTTTCACATGAGGTACATTAGTTTACTTCACCGGTACACTTTCACAAGTTAAATTATACAATCATGAAGTTTTCCGAGATAATATTAGCTATCATTTATATTATGTTCATATTATAATTAAATCAATTTGTTGGTTAATATATCTATTCATCGATTCTTTGTACCTCCTTTATTAGTCAATTATGAATTTCATTGGTAGTTGTGTGTATCACCAACAACATACCAAAATGTACCTAACCTATCCTATAATGTGATCCCTCCCTACATGCTATGTCATCAAATCTTACTACACATCCTTATTTTACCTCTTCTATTATATCACATGCCCCTAATATTGAACTTGTCATCACTTCCACCCTAAATAAACTAAGAACCATGATTGAGAGTAAAAATCATACAAAGAAGGTTATGTCAAATAAAAAATGTAAGAAACCTCCAAGGAGCCCTAATTTATGACACTACACAATGTGACAAGGAAGTTTTATAAATTGGTCATTGAAGTGTAGCAATAATTGAAAAATCCTAATGTGAATTATTCATAACCTCAATCTCAATCTCAATATCAATGACAATTGCCCTGAATCTAGGTAACATTCCCTGGATACTTCTGAAATTATGTGAACTATTAAGGTTTTAGGTTTATGTTTTAGGGTTTAGGTCCAAGGATTAACCTAGGTACATTAGTTTTTAGGGACCTATGTATTTTGTAACCTAGGGTTTCTAGGGTTTTGATTTCTAAGTTAAATGTGTCCAATTTAGGTTTATTTTTTATGGTTTTTTATTTACAATTTAACATTCTTTATTTCATTGATGTTTTTGGCTTTTTAAATGTAATTAAAAAACTATAAAATATTGAACTAAAAAAAACTAAACAAACAAAAAATGAATACTAATTACAAAACAAAAATGCAAGATATAAAGAAAAAAAAAGGCAGAATTAAACCAACCTAGAGGTCGGTGAGGTCGGTTGTGTTGACAGGAGGAGGTGGCAGTGAAAATTTTCTTCAATCAAGCCCTTCAAAATGCGTACATGATCTGGTCTCCTCTTCTCTGGTGTGGATCAAACTATGAGTGAAAATGAAACATAGTCGCTAATTTAAAAAAATAAATAGCTTTAAGAAATGCGTACGCATTTCATAACACGTATGTGTTTTCGGTTTGCATACCCAAATTTGAACGCATACACGTTTGTATTTAGGCTCGGGTACCCGATTCGTAATGCGTACACATTTCATGTGAATTTTTTTGTTTTGGCCAAAATTTCCCCTCTTCGTGTACTCAATTTCTTGCTTTTACCCATCTCCCCCATCATCTTTATTTTTTCTAGGTCCTTTCTCCCAACTTTGGAAGGCTTCTTAGCAACCCCTGTCTTTTGGTCTTTTTGAAGAATTCCCAGCAAAGGAGGAGCCTTGCTACCTTTTACTGAATCAAACCCCACTTTCACCAATGGAGTAGAGATCCCCCCTCCCCCATCTTCATATCCGTAAGAGGCTTAGACCTTCTACAAACCACCAAAATTATATCTTTTCCACTTGCAAAGCACCACTCTCCTGATAAGTTTGGTTGTGATATAGAATAATTCCTTCCTGAACCCCTTCTGAAGTTCACCCTAATCCATAAACATCATGCTCGGGTTCACCTCCCACTGACTAAGATCATCCAAAAACTTAAATCTATTAAAGGTATCTCCTTTTTTATGCTCCTTAAGAGTCCTCTTATGATCCCGGTTCATATTACGAGCCTTAATAGGAATAAAGCCCTTCATCGCTATAGCCTCACTAGGAATGGGGTCCTTGCCTTTCTCAATCTTGGGAGGGTTGCAAGGAGGCTAAGTAGTCTGAGACTTAGAAGATTTAGACTTCAGGCATCTTCTCTGAAGGTGGCCATATTCATGACATAGATGGAAATGAAAGGGAATTGTCTCATAATCAAGTTGTTGCACCCAATAATATGAACCCGTACAAATTTATAAAGAAACTAGAAGAGGGTTATTTAAATCCATTTCAACATAAATGTGAGAAAAAGTCATTAACTTTCTATCCTGAGTTTGTTGAGATGGACTCACCATTTTCCCCAATAGCAAAGCAACACGATGCAATATGTCATTGTGCCAATATTCAATTGGAAATATAGGGAGAAAAACCCACACTAGAACTCAATTTGGAAGTGCCTCTGAAGGATCAAATCCCACATGCCAAGGTTTAATAAATAGACCAATCTAGTTGTTGAAATAAGGCCCACCTTCAAACTCTCTATTGAGATCCACCATATAATTAAAATTCACCATGAAGTAGCTATTTTCTAACAACATTATTTCCATCTCACCCTCAGGGACCAGGTATGATCATTCCACATCTCCAAAAATTGGAGTGAAACCCTCATTCCCAAAAATCTGCAAAGAAAAGCATGCTTCAAGTAATACTCAATATCCTCTATGATCAATTCTGGTTGAATCATTGGAATCAACCTATCTTTGCTTCATTCCAAACACCCATTAATTTTTGGGATATGAGGACCTCCAAACGGAGTGAATCCTCCATTCCTAAAATCATTAGAGAACAAGTTATTATCAAAAACCTTCATTGAAAGAGAAGCATATTTCATCCCAAGAGTAGATCAGAAATTCAAAGTAGAATTGACCCCTAAAGCTTCCCCTCGATCCATCACCAGAGAAGAGACAGATGAAGAAAACAAACCCAAGAGATAATAAATGCCCCCCCCCCCCGTACACATTGAAACCCCCACCTGACAGCTTCAAACATGACACCACAGATCCTAAAGCAAATAATAACATGCACTAAGAAAGGATGGCATGTAGCCTTAGCCTCATAGGTTGTGGGCTGCCATGCCTGTGTAGCTCCATTCACCTCTCGTCGCCATTTTTTTGAAACCAGTTTTCATGAAAATACTTTGAACATTTTCTTGGTAGAGGTTTTTTTCTCAAGAACATGAAATTTAGCATAATCTTCTTCAAAATGGTATAGTTTGATGTAGATGTCATCAAGGATTTTCTCATTTCCTTAGAAAGAAGGTCAAATTGATCATTTTCTATTAATTTTTTTTGTAAAGTGGGTTTTGAATCTTTCTAAAAATAATGATAGAAAAGTGAGTTGGTGGATGTTTGCATAGAAACTTGAAGGCATAGCCAAATAACTTGTTCAAAATTTCTATCATGTATTTTCCCCTTTCTAATCTACCCATTAAATTTTTACTGGAAATAATTTTCATTGTTAGAATGTAATATATATTGTAACTTTTTCTGTTTCTTGATTTTATTGTGTGAGAGTTTTTAGCATCAATGTTTTAGATCACATTCTATGATCTATCATGAGGATGATAAAACTAAATCTAGAAATAAAAAAGTGATAATATCATGGATTGTGGAAAAACTATAACATCAATGTAATATATATGTACAAATCCTAGATGGAATTTGATTTAAAAATTATACACTTTTGTCCATCTCTTTTTCAAAAATAATTGGTGTCTTTATATTTTCATTTTCATTGAAAACAGAGTGGAGTACGTTAGGATTTTAAAGCTGAATTTTTTTTCCAACATTTCCATTAAGAATATTAGTTTTCTTATACTATGTATTGAGAAGTATATTTTTTTATGCATTTGATGCTTGGTTGTTGTGCCCATAATCATTCTCTTAGTATCAATTTTTTTTTTTGAGGTCAAAATAAGCTAGAGATGAAATATTTGAATTTTGGGTCTTACATATCATTTTTGGAGTACTTATTGAATTTAAATTTGATATATGATGGAGTATGTGGAAGATTTTTTGCTAACTTTTTTTTTTTTTAATCAAAATTTAGTAAATTCAACTTCATCTATGCTACTTGTAATTATAATATAACTATAATTTTCACATAGAAAGACGCAATGGCACACCGCTCCAACTCTCCAATGAATTTGAATTCCACTCCCTTGTACACATGTTGCCTATTTCTCTTAAGCATGACTTGATCGTTGATCTCTCTACAAATGCTCAATCGTTGGGCATGATTGCTTCTACTACTGATTATCCTACTTCCTTTTAGTCCCTGATTGTGGGTGCTTTGAAGGGATCTCCTATTGAGCTCTCCCTTGGTTATGCTCAAGCTACTAGATCCTTTACTGAGAAGGTGTAGTCTGGTAATGTGGGTGTGGCCCATGATTGTCCTCTTTTGTGTGTGTACTGCTCCTATGATTTCTCTTGGATATGAGGTATCAAACTACATTGATTATTTCTCAAAGTTGGGTCTTGTTTTTAGATTTTTCCTCTTGTGGCCTTCTCTTCCATATTTGCACCTTTGGATATCGAAGAAGTGGACACCTTTAGTGGAGGGTAAGATGAAGATTTACTCTTCTTCTAAAGGTTTTTTAATTGTTTTCTTTAATTATTCTATGGATAGACAGACTATCTTGGATCTTGGTGTGTGGGAATGGGACTCTCATTCCCTATCCATGAGGCCTTGGGTTCATTCCTTTAACCCTTTGAAGGAACACATTGATGTTATGGTTATTTGGGTGAGATTGTCATATATTCCCTTATATTTCTAGTGCCCCTCTGGTTATAAGGGTATTGGTAATGCTCTAGGTAGGTTGTTGAAAGTGGATAACACTTCTAAGAATTTTACTCATGCCTCCTTCACTTAGATTTTAGTGGCGGTTGATTTGTCTCAGGCTTTACTTAGAGAGGTGGTGCTTTAGGTTAATGGTTGGTCTTGGTCTTAGCTAGTGGATTACGAAGGTATCCATTCTCATTGTAGATGTTATTTTTGCTATTGGTCACTTCACTTGTGACTGTCCTTGTGGCTCTCATCCTATTTCATCCTCTACTTGGTGGAAGAATTCTCTCTAGGAACATTTAACTATGTACCCTGATGTAGACTCTTCTTCTAATTATGAGGATTCTATGCCTCCTCCTTTTATGTAGGCAAATAATCCTCTTGTTGATGGTGTTATTTATCTTGTGGCTTTTGCTGTGCTGATTCTAGACAAGGCCACTCCCACTGTTGTGTGTGCTACCTCCCTTAAGGCCCTTGTTGCCCCCATTTTGGAAAAGGTTGTCTTATCTATGAATCCTGCTACTTCAGGATTAGATTTCGATGCTTCACCTAAAGTAACGGTTGTTCCACTTATTAGTTAGTCTGAAGGGGATTCTCCCCCATTTGGTCTAAATGTTTCAAATATGGTTTCTAATTCTTCTTAGATAGTTGTACAATGTAAGAAGAATTGTACTTCTAAGACGGTCTCTATTTTGATTAACAAGCCCTTGGAGGCAAAGTCATTAGGTTCTAGCTCTAGAGCTTGAGTCGTTTCTCTCAGGTTTTTTGTTTCTATTTTATCTTTTGTTGGTGGATCTATTCTTGCTATTGGTCTATTTGTTGTTGCTATTCTTGTCCTATTTCTAATTGGTTGTTTTTTTTGTCCAATCTATTTTTTTGGTTTATTCATCTCTATTGTATACTTTGTACGGGATCAGGGCCCTTCCCTTCTTATCTAATCAAAAACTATAATTTTCACTAACATAATAAAATTTAATACATTTGACTTGCAAGAATATTTTATCACAAAATATTATCTTATTGAATTGGTATGTCATAAACTCATCTATTAACTAGTCAATAGATATCATTATTACAATACTACAAAAGAAAGGACTTGCCACTACTTGACACTTATTAGACATATATTAAATTTAGAAAATATAATTGAAATGGTCAAATTAAGAAATTAATATACATACCCAATTTCACTTTCTTTTCATATAATTACTAGAAGTGTTTGACATACTCTAAATAAATGGTTTCATATAATTTTTAAATTCTCATTTTCATTTATTTAAAAATTGTGTAGAATTTTTAGCCCTACTACTCTTCCTTAGAATGAAGAACTCATTTACAAATAAAATGAAGAAAAACTAAAAAGAAAAAGAAAAGATAAATTAAATTAAATGTGTTTACTTTCAATTCCTAGCCACATTCAATAATGATTCCATTTTGATCAACTATAATTTTTTTTTTCTAAGATCAAATTTTGAGCTTCTATCATTTGGTTATGAGTTTTTTTAATCAAATAAAAATATTTTTAGTTTACTTCTTTGGAGTATTTTAATGAAATAATAATAATATAGTTTTCAAACTTATAGATTCAATTTCTTATATTATTATTTGTAATTTTGAACGGTTTCATATGCAAATACAATATTATAGGTGTCATTTTTGTAATGTATGCTAGTTTTCACTTTTTGAATTTGTAATATTTTGTTGTGTAGGGTATTGAAGGTTGAGAAAATTGTTACTCCAATTTACAAGATAAATAAAACTATGAATCTTACTACATTCTATATTTTATTTGTTTTTTAACAATTTATAAATAGTTTTTTAGCAACAAATAATTAATCATATTTTATATTTTGTGCGACATTGAAATGGTGAAGTTTCTAGTTGGGACTTATCTTCTTCCTCACGTCTGTCCACTTTCTTCACTACAACCTGCTCTTGAAAGGTATGCCATCTTACATGGCTCTTGTTTAGTTGCTTTTATCAGCAATGGCTTATGCTCTCCTTAAGGAAAACAATAGTGAATTCAAATTTCGTTTGAAAATATTCTCATCAGTATGGTAAATCAGTTAGTGATCTTGTATACATGATGTATAAGGAAATTCAACTTTTAATTAAACATGCTTTCATTGAGCCTCATGATGAACCACTTTTCCCTCCACCAGCTGACATTGCTTCATCGGAGGGAAGCACTTCTTGAGGATCTTTCATGTTTTTTTTGAAATTTTCATCTCATCTTTTGACTACATTTGGTTTGGAGAAAGCTTGTCTTTTTGGCATTGGTGTCAGGGTTTCAGCTCATTGGTTTGGAGACTTCTCTTCTTTGGGATCCTACATTTTCCTTTTTGATTCGAACCGGCTGCTACTCTCCTCTCTATGTCTCATGGGTTCTCTTGGCTCCTACGTTTTAGCTTGCTTCTTTTATCTTAACTTCATTTTCTCTCCAGGATTTTGTTTCGGTCACCTGGTTCTTCTTCTTAGGAATTCTATCTTATAGTCTTATCAGCCTAAGAGGCCTGTTTTTGTAACTCATGAACTGCAATTTTGCCCCTTTGGCAATGCTCTTCGTCTTCTAAAAATCTTTTATATTAATAAAATACTTTTCGTGGCTATGCCACCTTTACCAAATAAAAAATAAAAAAATTAATCATATTTTATAAGATTCATTTCATTGTATATAATTTTAGATCTAATTTTACCAAAATGGTAATGACAAGGTTCAATTTCTTCTTTTTTTTTGTACATTTTCCTTATCAATTTTTAAAATATCAAATGAAAATCCTCCACATATATATTAGATAGGTAAATTTCACGAGATCCCATTCTAAGAGAGAATGGGGTCTCATTAAATTTTCAATAAGAAAGCTTAAAACTTTAGGTTCTAAAATTCTAATAGGAAATGAATGCTAATCCTACAATTATATAACTAGATTTAATAAATTATTAACAAAAATGATAAATGATATGTGCACTAAAATTTAAGGAAGTACACAAAGAAAATTTTAGCCCCACATCAAAGATACATGCTTAATTTTAAAATATAAAATGTAGAGACTTTTATTTTCTTGAACAAGATTCTATAATATCTTGTAAAATAATTTTCTCGAACCCCTACTCCCAAAAAATAGTCCTTGTAATGACTCCATAAAACCTAAACCTAATTTTATTTTATAAAACTTCAACACTTCAATATATTTTTGAGTTAGAATTATCTAATTTTATTTTATTTGAATTTATTTTGTTTCTTTTATAATTTCATTTTAAAAATTAATTTAAAAATTTGCTTTAAACTTAAATACTTTTTATTTTATAAATATATATATTAATGTAAATAATCACGATAATTTTATCTTAATTTGTGAATTGAAAAATATTTTAAAGTGATATAAAATATTCTTGATATTTTCTTTTTACTATATTTTTTATTTCATAGATTTTAATTTGTATACATATTTGTTTAGAGTCTAATTCTATAATTAACTTATTTTTTAAAAATGATATATATATATCAAACTAGTTTCTTATATGCAATCTCTAAATTTCTTTCTTTATATTTCACTACTATTATTTTTTTCATTTCACTTTTTGATAATACAAAATCAGACTAAAATTCCAACTATTTACTGCAACTACAAACTATTCTTATAGTTTTGACATACTACCACTGCAAATTTTTCTTACAACCTTTAAGCAAGAACTGCAGCTACACACAGTCCTTGTTCCCTCCTATATGATTTTTATACTGTTCTCTCTTGTTTGGTCGTTAAAAATTCTTTTGTGAACATTAGCTATTTGATTCAAATTTTTACGGCCATTTCTGTGCGTTTGATGAAGCTTTTTAGCCCTCAAAAATTGCACCGTTCAAGAGAAAGATATATGGCTACTTTCTTTTATATTTTACTATAATAGAAACGCTTAATTTGAATATATAATCAATTATAATTTTTTAATATTTTAATAGTTTAATAACATATTTTTCATAGCATATTTACATATTTTTAAATTTTGATATAATTAATATACTATTAATAAATAAAATTTAAGTTTCCCCTACAGAAGGCTGCAATTGAACATCACTGTTACCACACAAGCTTATACAATTAACCACCTGCTGTATCAAATTTGCACAGAAGCAGCAAATGAAGACACAAAACAACGATTTGGAAACTCTGCAGGAATCTCGATCCGAGTCCACCTCTTTTCCTCTTCCCTCTCACGGACACAAAAAAAGATAATGCGCGACACCGCTGTCGGTGGACTCCATGGAACTTATAAAAATACAATCCCGCCATGGAACAGCACAGTAAACAGGACGATGATCGATAGGATGCTGACCGACGATTAACGACCCATTTATCCGACAAAACCAATACGAAAACCCAAAAGCAGATACACATCCAACAACATATTGATTGTTTACAGAAAAATTATCGTTATTTTCAACATATACATTTTTCCATAGTCGTGTGTGAGAATCGTAAATAAGTACGCTCTGCCCATGATTCAGGACTACATAAAAGTTGTCATCAACACAACCTCCAACACAGAAATGTTGATGCCGATCGAGATTCATGCGAGGAAGATCGTACCACTCGTTTTCCTCTAAATTGTAAACATAAGCTCTGAGTGCAAGATTATCGACGTCGAGGTTAGTAACAACATATACAAGACCTTGTGGTGATGTTGGCACTGCGCATGAAAATAAGTGTGGAGGGAAAGGCATGTCGGCGCCAAGCCGCCACCTGCGAGATACAAAATCAAATATCAAAACAGATGCTGTGTCGTGGAACCTCCTGAGAAGCCCCATCACAACCAAATGTTGTTTTGATGTAACGTAGACAGAGTAACAGGCATGTTGTATTTCCCATTCTAAATTAAATTCTTTTGGGATTGCAGGAAGTCTTTCCCACCAGTTCCCAAGCAGGAAGTAAATAATTACTTCCACATCACTTTTTCCTTCTCCAATTGGGCAAATATTAGCTATTCCCTGCTCGCATTCGTTATGGTGCTGTCGCTCTTTATAGAAGTTGGGGCTGCTCAGTATAGCGTTCCAGCTCTTGGAGACAGCCCTAAGGTTTTTTGTGGAATTTGTGTGGAACCCTTACCAGGCATTGCAGCTGTAAGTCTTTTGGAAGAGCCGGAATTTTTTCCATCGTCATAAAACTCTCAATTGTGATTTTAGAAAGTTCTCCAGTCAGAATATATAAAATGAAAGGCAACGTCTAAACATCACGATCGATGTACTTTACCCTACATTGATAATCAGTTCTTAAATCTAATCGGGAATGTCTTCAAAATTAATTTAACTCAATTATTATTCTACCAAAAGGTGCATCGAGGATAAACTAGAGCAAATAGAAATAGTTTTTCCCTTTTTATAAATCCTCAAACGTGTGCTTTCACAATTGGAGGAATGTTTATTATAATTCTACTTTATTAATATATAAATAGATGTGTTAGGGTTTGTGTTTTTTCTTTTCTTTGTTGTCATCGTTACATCATACATGTCATTGGTGTAAAAAAAATCTTTTTTTTTTTCCATTTCTTTTTGTTAGTTTTTTTTTTATGGTTTTAAATTGTGTCAACTAAATAGTTTTTATTATTGTTGGTAGTTTGTTGGTCCAGTAGTTTT
>VDFB02132238.1:0-16464 GCA_007258455.2 Sequoia sempervirens | reverse complement strand
CATGACATGGCTTTAAAATCACCTCCCAAGGATTGACTTTCGTTCAGCGGTGTTTGTATTGGGAGTTAATGTGTCGATCTTTTGGTGCACAAAATCATCTGCTAAATTCTTTCAATTACAAGAATTGCCCAAATGCATCGGCAGTTTGGTGACGGTGATGATGCGAAATGACCGGGATACCGCACGGATAGGAGATCTAGGCCTCTTTGACCTCTTTTCCTACAAATATTTACCGATTGTCCTCATTCATATTCCTTTATCAAATCATATATTCGCGACTTAATCTTTAATCCTTGATTAGAATTTTTAGTAAAGAAATATTGAATTGAATGAGTAAATTTATTAGGAATTAGGTATTAAGTACCCAAGAGAATAAAAAATAATCATTGAACTAAGGTGATATGAAATTGGGTTATAAGAAAAAATAGAAATATTCATAATTAGACTCAACATCAAACACCCTCATTGGAGTGTGTTGTTTAGTAGTTTCAATTAGGTTTTCATCCTTTTTTTCATTGAGTGGGTGGTAGTTGATCAAGAATCATTTAGGGAAAGTAGGCCCAAGGAACGATTGTGTATCCACTCAAGTAGTTACATGAAACATAGACTAGAAAGTACAACTACATATATACTCCTATATCTTGTTTAGAACTGGTGTATATAGGTAGTCTGTTGAATGAAGAATCATCCCAATATATAATATTTTAGGCGAGATTAGGAAATTTTCAAAAGAATATAATTTCAACTCACTTATAAGTAGGTAAACCATTCTCATAAATAAAATATTCAATGTAGTCTTGAGAAGAAATTAATTATTGTATGCTCAAAAAAAATCTCAAATTGATTTGCTTGATATTCCCAAGGCTTGAGGCTAAATTCTAAGGTGGGGTTTCAAGCATTGTATATTAAGTTTCATACTCCTAGTTGAGCAAAACCATATTACACTCCCAAGGGGGGTGTGTGGTCATTGAGAGGTGACTCATGATTTAGATGATCCAATGAATCTAAGGCTATGCAATAAAGTATACCTACATTTTATGATAGATGCCTACCCATTTTTGATTGATGTGTACCCCAAATGCATAGATGAATTCTTGTTTTGTATGAATAGATTCCTAAAGTGTAAGGTTAAATTATTGTCTTGAATTTTGAATGAATACCTGTCCCATATGGATAGAAGTACCCAAGAATAAAATGAATAAATGGACAAAGAAAAAAATTAGTATTATTTTTTATTATATAAATCAGATAATTACAAAAAAATGTGTGTATTTTTGACCTAACAAATACTAGGTGAATTTTTTTATTTGTATTTAGATAAAGACAATTGATGATGAGGCTTGAGATGTATAATTTTAAAATATTATTTTATCAATTTATATTAGAAATATAATTGTGATAAAATAATAATGATATAAAAATTGATGTGTAAAGCATGATGTGTATATTTATTTTAGTCCTTATACCTTTTCCTTTTCTAAATGGATTTAAAACGAAAATTTATTAAAAGTAAGAAAATATGTCATTATTTCCAAAATAAAAGAATATACATACATGTGTTTTATAGTGCACATAAGTGATATGTTATAACACAAACATGTTATAACATGGTCAGTTAATGTCTTAGGTTTACCAAGTCATACTTGATCTATAATTACCAGTGTGTTATAATGCATTCACAATATAGTTTTGAAGATACATGTTTTTGTGTTTAATACACTTCTAAAATGTCTTTTGGCCAATTTATTATCCCTCAATGATCTTGTTACCTTATTAAAGAATACCATATTTCTTTACAAGTACAACCTAGCTACTTGAATCTAAATGTTATGACCACATAACAAAAATAAAAGATGATAAATCAAGTCTACCTCCTAAGATAGTTAAAAGTATTGCTAATTTTCTCTCTATTAAAGCATTAGTTATTAAGTAAATAAGATTACAAAGAAAATATTATAATTAAAGAAGTTAATTTTACCAAAAAAAAGAGAAGTATAGCAGTTGAGAATTAGAAGGGTGTAAGTTGAAATTATTAGCTAAAGGAATCATGGTGTGTACACCTATAAAATGGCTAATTTGGAAGTAAAATGGGTTGAGGTGGGAAGTAGGTTATTTTGGTGAAGTTTTAGACATTCCTACCTGAATTCACCAAAAAAAATATGTATTAATGGGCATTGTTGGTGTGCTAGTAAGCATTGTTTGGTATAGTCACCTCTCTTGAATGCATGAGTATTATATTCTATAGATTTATACCTTTTAGGGAACATCAATATTCAAATCCCAATTCTTCTACTAGTAAAATGAGGATGTTCACTCTCAATGGCGAGATATCATTTATTAACAATGGGGAAAAGGGAAAAGGTTATTTTTTAAATATATGAATTCCTTGGTTAGTTTGTTGGTATGTGTTTTCTAAAATCCACAACAATACTATATAGAAATTAAGTAGCATGTGCAAACTTGATAGAAAGGTGATTTTTTTGTGCAATAATATTTACCATAATGAGTTATTAGTGGAATAAATTTTATGAATGAACCTAGATGCACAATATTTAGGAAAATAACCATTGAAAATGTAATAATATTTATAACATGAGTTATTTTGAAACATTAACATTTTTTTTTCAAAATTTGACACTTGTGCCTAGACTGCACGAGTTTGCACATAACAAAGATTCTATATGTTAATGATTAGTAGGGAATCAATTACTAAGAATTAGAGAAGGTGATGCAAGAGCATACTGGGCAGATTAGTGATTACTAAGAATTAGAGAAGGTGATGCAAGAGCATACTGGGCAGATTAGTGATTCGCATCGCCCAAAAACAATTTGGTGTTGATTTTTTATTTTTGGTTTGTAAGAAGGCATATAGCATAATTTTTAATTTTAAAAAATGGGGTGAAAAAGAAATAGTACTTTTTACTAAATTTTTTTTTTTAATTTATGTACATAATATTTTACTAAATAAATTGTTGAAATAAATTATTATGTAGTGTCCCTCCATAATTCACCCTTTTCATGATGTTTGATAAATGTTCTTTTGGTTTGTTTAATTTAAGTCATTTGTAAAATGGTATTAAGTGCCTTGGGTAATTAGATTAAATTAAATTATCAAGTATAAAATATTTTTTATAATTAAATATAAAGATATTTATTATTTGATGTAGAATTAAATATATAATTAAATAAATTATGTTATTAAATGGGTGTATATGTTGTGTTTGGATAATTAAATAATTAAATTAAATGATTAAATTATAAAGTTCTTTCATAATTAAATATAGAAATAAATTATTATTAATGTTAAGTTTTAATTAAAAAATTTGATTTGCGAGGAAATTTTTATGGGAAAAATAAAATATTAATATTAATATTAGTTTTGAATAAAGATAAATGATAAATAAATAGAAACAATTAAAAATATAGAAAAATTAATTTTGAAGCACATGCATGACTTCAAACTGGTTAATGTTTAGAAACTTGTTGTTTTTAGGAGATTTTGATCCACTTTTTGCATTTGAAAAAAAAAAGCTTTCCATGGATATAATGATCATTATGGGGGGAGATTGAGGGGAATCATTATCATTCATTTTTTTTCTTTGAGCAAAAGATTGGTCTGTAAGATTATTTTGTGAAAATAAGTAGTTTATAGGGATGGTTTCGAGAGATGGGGAGCAGTAGCAGAAGCTAGAACTTAGCATCAACTTTATCTCAATGTGCATTGAATCTGGTTTAGTTCACTCCCGTACTTTGCTTGAATTCTTTGTACTATGTGTTTATTCTCTTTTGGAATGTTTGACTATATTTGTCATTCTATGTTTATGGTCTATAATTTTGTATGCCTTGGGTTGATATACGTGCTCATTTAATTCAATCGTTGAACTCCCCTATCGAATCTACCTGAATAGAGTTTGACCTTCCTCTCTTTCTATAACTTTGTTATGTTTTGATTTGGTCTTGTTCAAAAAATCATTCAATTTCCATTTATTATCAATCAAAATCCAATCTATAGGTTTTTATCCATTTATTTTGTTATGATTCGAGGTATTTATGCTGGCTATGGTGTTGATTCACATTATGGACTCAATATGTGCATTTTTTAGGAAACTACTTGTCTCAATGTGCACGCCTTGTGTGAGCAGTTTGATTTGAGAATGTGAGTATGCTAATGGTATCTTCCTCTTGTAGTCTTCTGACCGATTCAGAGCACTTATGACTTGTGTCTTCTTTCTTGGGCACACCAAGCCTAAGCAGTCTAATTTGTTACTAGCTTGTATTATCCTCTCAGCCTAAATCCTTGAACAGTGTTATTGGAAATAATCAACTCTTATTCATGCGTGATCCTCTTGCACCACAAGTTTAAATGGAATTTTAGTAATAATGTGTATGGTGTCCTTAAGATAACCAACATGGAATATAGGTCAACCATGCACCCCTGATGATTGACTATATATGTAATGCATTAAGGGTCACTAGTACATGAAGTATAAGTAGCCCTTTATCCACTAAACCTATGTGACTGCATGTGCCTATTTTTTATATTGTTTCATTTAGCATTGTAATGCCCCTCCGTTTACCTTATCTAGACAACTTCTTGTACTTCATCTAGACTTTCTGAGGTGGTTTATCTTGAATTTATGTTACTGTTTAATAAACTTTATGACATTGTTGGATGTTACTTGGACATGGTGATATTTTGATGAATTGAAGTTGTGACTGATTATTTTTTAATAACATGCTTTCAGATTCGCATAGTTGTTATTTAAGTTAATATTGATGTATGCCTATTTATTGATTATTGATGTTTTAATTTCATCAATCTTGATGTGACTGTATTGGTGAAGGGGACGATATTGCATCTCTCACTTGTGAGTGCCTTGTGATTTCTGCGATTCTCTCTTCACGGTGTGTATGAATTTTTCTTGTGTTGTAGGTTTGTAGGTATAGGATAACGGCTTCACTTGGATTCATAGGTCTGAGCGTGTCCACTAATCAACAATAATGATTGGGAGATAGTAACTGGTTAACCTTGTCAAACCTTTACCCTAGCACAGTGTGTTTTTAGTCTGTATGTTGGTCTTGGTATTTTATTTATCATGCAAGTTTTTATTTGTAAGGATTAAATTATATGTTGTGATTAAGTATTTAATTAATATGGAGATTTTATTATAAATTAATTAATTTAATTTAAGTTATATTATAAAGTAATTTTGATTTATAAATTAATTGGGAATTAAAATAAATAAGTTATTTAATTGTAAATTGGATTAAATGAATTGTTTTTAATTTTAAATGCATATTTGGGAAAAGATCTTAGAAATATCTTGGTTTGTTAAAGAAAAGATATTTGTTGTGTGAAGTGGAAGTTAGAAGGATTTGTTTTCTTACTATATTAAAATTGATTTATAGAGAGATTGATTGAAATGGGAAAAGAAGAGGAAGTTGTTTTCACGGGAAAAAGAAGAACGAAGGTTTTTCAGAAAGGAATGAATTGTTTTGTGGTTTGAAGAAATTGTAGATCTTAGAAGCTTTCTGATAATTATAGGAATCTAGTTTATGGAATTCTTGGATGTGGTTTATTTCTATTCTCTGGGAAGTGGCAATTGTTCTAGAGGAAGCTTGGGAAACATTGGAAAATTGAAGTTTACATAGAAGCTCGACATCAATCCTTGAGGCAACAATTCTTCTGGAACAGGTTCCTTAATTGTTTTTGTGAATTTTTATTTGAAAGAGTTATTTAATTATTGTAAGGAAAATTGGTAAAGATTAAGAGAGGTTTTCAGTACTGTAGAAGCTTTTGTTTTTAAAAGATTTCTATGAAAATTGAACCTCTGTAGAAGAACATTTTTAGATCCTCTGTGTAAATTGATCATTTGAAATAGATTGATAGAAAAGGAAATTATAGATCTCTGTAGAAAATCATCATTTTGTTTTGGTTGCCCTATTTCTTTTAATTGTCTGGGAAAATGGAAATCTCTGATCTTTCCTATAGAAAACTTCTTCTATGAAAATTTATTACTTGATTTTGGACAGTGCTTAGTTTATTTATATATAAATATACTTAAATATATAAATATATATATATATATATATATATATATATATATATATATATATATATATATATATATATATATATATATATATATTGAGATATATATATGTACATATACATACATATATTTTATATAAATATTTTATTTTATTTATAGCATAGTAAATTCCCTGTAGGAATTTTTATTTTGGAAACAAAATCAAAAATCATTGTACGATGAATGTTTTGATTGTGAAATGTTAAAAAATTAAATAAATTTTATTTTGGTTTGGCTGGGGGTGAAACCCTAGCCATACCCACACCAGGGGTACGCTGCTATGAGCAGCGCTCCCCACATCTGTGTGGGGTAAGTGCTCGCCATAGGTAGCGAACCCCCTGCATGGGGAATGATGCAACCAGGGTTGCATCCATGTGCATGTGGTTGTATATGTTTTTTATTTATTTATTGAAGTTGGGTTTGATAATGTATATATCTATATATGATATATATATTATATATAATATATGTATTGTAAAACCATATATGTATATAATTTTATATATTAAATAATATATTTATTATATACTTATATAATTACTCTCTATATATATAATTATGTATATATTTATATATATATTATATATATATATATATATATATATAAATTATTTAAAATTATTTTAGTATTAATATACAAATAATTTTTAAAGGAATATTAAATGGTTAGGTGCATGCAAGCACGAGTTGTTATTTTAATAATGAAATGATTTTATTAGTAAGATTGAGATTTGTTTTAATTTATATTTGTGGATTTGGAAATTGAACATTTGTTTTAATCACTATAGATTTATTAAAGGGAATTAGGTTTAAATGGTTTAATTTAAATATGCGATTTTGATTGATTTGGATTTAGGAAATCTGAATGATAGTTTTTTTAATTGCTTGAGGTCAGTTTATAATAGCAAGTGTTTCTGTAATTGTGTACTGGGGGGAAGTATTTGTTATTGTGAAAATATAAGTCTTCCAGAGATATAATTTGGGGAAAGGGTTGTTGTAACTTTAGTTCACCCTTTGTGATTTCCTTGGGCAGTGCACATATTTGGGATTCGATGGCATCCGCGGGGATGCGGCATGAATTAGTTGGAACTTTGCTACGCATGGAATTTCCCCACTATAGGAAGGCGGCGGGATTTGTATAATTTAAATTTGGCGAATTACTACGTTACACTTATGAGCAAGGATGTATTTCAAAATGGTTGATATTTATTGCATATCGTATTTTTTGTACATTGTCTCTATGGGTTATGGAATATATTATTATGTTATTGATAGAGAATTTGGCTTTCAGTAGAGGGATCCGAGACACAAGAGGTCCTGAGGACAGCCTCATGGCTAAATCTATAGTTTTAATCCGATTGGAAATTAAATAACCCTATATTAGGGATAGAGTAGCTTGTTTTAATGGAGATGAATTTGGCCTTAATCCTATAATTTAGAAAAGATCACCATGTGGGCAAGATGGGAGTTAGAGCTAGAATGGCAAAAAGTTATTTATCTTTTCTTGTCCAGGATATCGGTCACTGCTTGAGTGTGCCAAGGAGTTCAGGGAGGAGGAGGTTGCACTGGGATGAGGAGGATAGAGGTGGGACCACAAGAGGAAGATCTCAGGGATAGCTGATGCATACAGCCTTGGCAGTAGGCCTCCTCCTAGAATTTTGATTTAAAGTTTGCATTTGTACAATGAATTGTGCCAGGAGATTGGAGTGAGGATTTCTAAACAATGCTTGACTTGTTTGTTTTGTTTGGCCCATTTACTAAAATGCTTGTATTTATCTTATGCTTCTTTTCACAGTGTTTGTCACGCCCAGTTGCTGGCGGCCTGGCATTGTTGTTGCCAGTTTTGATTGGGCTGCTTCGTGAATTCTATAGATTTTATTCTTCTCTTCCTATTTATAGCGATGGGCAACCACTACTTAATCCTCTCCATTTGTGCTCGAGAACCCACTTGGCAATGCAATTGCTTAACTTTACTTAATCCTATTCATTGTTGGGTTAAATGGTATATTTGGTGTTATATGGTGGTGTATCTATGGAAATATGCTCATTACATTTCTATGTGTTAGACTTATTTTGCAATGGATTATTGCTTTGTTGTATGTTGTTATCATGAGTTATTTCCATATACTATGTTTAAGAATAATTTTGTAAGTTTTGAAATTCACATGTAAATGTGTTGCATCACCTAGAGGATGTATGTGTTAGAGTAGTTTACTTCACTCATCATTGTTACTCTTTAAAAAAAAATATAGTTGTGCTTCCATAGTGTTGCATTGTCCTCTAGGTTGCGAGACGGGGTTTTACAAGCATCACCAATGTCATCCACAAGAATATTATATTTTTTAAAATTATGGAAATGGTTCACATCTCTCTGAACAAAATCTCTTGCAACAATCTTGGAGATGAATTTAGATGCATTGTGGCAATTAGAAGGTCCCCAGAGGCTCTTAACAGCTCTATAGTGCATTAAGTAAAAGTATTGAATCTAAAAATACCCTACTTCCTTTAGTTTCCAAGTCAAATTCTCCAACTTCACATAGGTCTCCTATGTTGGTGAATGTGGTCTGCCTCCTTCACTAAAAGAATGTACCAAATTATGGCATCCAATCCAACTGTTTTAGGGTATCTTTTAAATTCCTCTAACTTTCAGCAATCTCCTTACTTTATGAACTACACCATATCTAGTTGTGTCTTCCCGACTTGTTCCTCAAGTGGCACCTAAGAACCTTCTCTACTTGTGTGAAATTTCTATTTTGGACATTTTGATTCATCCATCCTTGGTCAATTTTTGTATTTTGCATTCAGTTGTTTGGTGTTCATCATTTGCTGAATTCGCTTTAAAATATAGGCATTCATTATTTTACAATCAGTGAGTTCTTTGTGTAAGCTACCCATTAGACATTCGATGTCATATGTGTAATACGATTGTGTTGAGGTTTAATGTTGGAATGGTGTTTGATATTAATCTTTTTTGATTTCATATCAATCAAATTATATACCATGTGATTCATGTTTTGTTGGCCAATGTTCTTGATTCGATTTAGTATATATATTCTTTACAAGTTATCTTATTAATAAGCCTTAAAATATAATGATCTAATTAAGAAAATAACCTTTTTTGAAAAAATGGCAGAGCAGCACGCCAGGAGCGAAAAAACATAGAAGGGTTCCAAACAGAGGGTGAAGGATGTTGAGACAAAGGCAGGTTCATTGCCTTCGCATAAATCTCTAGAGGATTGGGGATCAGGGAAGATTTTGTTTGAAGAGGAAAGTAATATAAAAGATAGAAATGGATCTCCTTGCATGTTTAGGTCTAGGCAGTGAAGGAAAAATGGTAACCGAAGCAAGAGGGGAAGGGATGAAGGGAATCGGTGGGAAAAAAATTCAAATTCAAAATCATCAAAATGGAAGGGTAGAAGAGAAGAAAAAAATACCAGCTCGATTAGCAAAGAGGCGGAGTTCAGCTGGGAGGATTACAAAACCTTTGTCATGAGCTCGAATTGGTTAGGCCCCTCAATCAAGTGCTTGGAGGAGTTAGGTATCATAATGAAATGGTTCAGCTTCAATTTGAATTGGGATTCACTGATTCAATGGTGGCAAGGTAGGTGGGGCATGGAGATGATTTTCAAATACTTGGCGAATGGATTTTTTATGGTTATTTTTCCTTCTAGTGTTATTCGCTCCAAGATAATGGAGGGAATTTGGGTAATGGATGGTTTTGGTTTTTACATGTCCAAATGGAAAATTAGTTTTGATCTGCACAAACATCAGCTCACATATATTGAAGATTGGTATAAAATACCAAAACTCCCTTATGAATTCTAGCATAAAAACATTTTAGCAGACATTGGTGATAAATTGGGAAAATATGTTTGTGCGGATGAGTGGACGGATGAAGATGGTATCAACACTTATGTGTGAATCTACGTAGAGAATTCTCCAAGTAGCTAGAGGTGGAGAGAAATGGAGATTCATACAAAATGGGGAGTTCTTAGGATACCTCTAGTTTTCCAACCTAAACCCTTTGGTAGCTTGGTTGGAACTTTGGGCTAGAGGGATTGGGATCATCTGCTTGCAAGGACAAGTGAGATTTCTGGCAAGAAAGCCTTAAAAACCCTAGAAGGACATGAAGTTAAGGAAGAATTGATCATTGATGCTTCAGAGAACTCCAAATCTGAAAATGATGAGTCAAAATTTTAGGAAGGGTCACAAACTTTGAATCAAATAGTGGATATTAACAAAGCCCTTAATGAAAAATTCAATGATGCATTAGTTATCATTGACAACAATTTAAGAAAGGAGAATTTGAAATCTTTCATTGAAGTTAGCAAAGAACTTGCAGAGCTTGCCTAGGAAGCCAAGGAAATTCAGGAAGATCCTTTTAATACAAAAGAAGGTTGGTTGGAAGATATATGGGTAATGGATGAGGTTTTAGTTGGAAAAATAGATGAAAGTTTTTCAAATATGGTCGTACAAGAAGGGTTGGGCATATGTTAAATCGATAATGAAGTGTTGTCACCAGACTGTGGTGACCACAAAAAGAGAGGCAAAGTTGCAAATGTGGTCAAGTTGAAGATTGATGGAGAAGTGGTCGGTCAAAAGAAGATTGTGGATTTGCTTAAAGTAAGGAAGGGGACTCCCCTTCTTAAAGAACAATGGAAATATTTACTTGGAATGTTAGGGGCTTAAATTCCCCTAACAAGAAATTCCTTTTGAAGAATCAAATAGTTGCTTCATAGGCTGAAGTTTGTATGCTCTAAGAAACAAAGCTTGATAAAGAAGGTGCGTTGGACTTTGGAAAAATGATGGGCCCCTCGAATTGGATAGAGGTTGGAGTAGATGGAAATTCTAGGGGTTTGATTACTCTATGGTGGCCCAATTTGGTAACATTAGAAAAATTAGCTAGGGGTAACAGATTGTTAGCTTGTTTAGTCAAAATTTTGGTTTCCAACTTATAGTTTGTTCTGATTAATGTTTATGGACCTATATCTTGTATTGCAAAATGGGTGGTATGGGCTGAGATTGAGCATTTCTATAATAATTGGTTGTTTGATCACTTTATCATTGGTGGGAACTTTAATGCAATCCTTCTCTCAAGTGATAAGAGGGGGGTGTCTAGGAAGCTCCAATCGCAAATTGACTTTGAAGGATTTGTGGCTAGGAATCATCTTGTTGATCTACCCTTGATGAATGGTTCATACACTTGGAAAAATAGAGGTATGGTTTTTGTTCTATTGAAGAGAAACTTGATAGATATCTTCTCAAAGGATATATAGCATCCTTTCCTTTCTCCCTTGATTGCAAAATTCTACCATGCCCTGGTTTGGATCACTTTCCAGTTTCTCTGGATATTGTTGATGATGGGCATCCTCTAAGATGTCTTTTAAATTTGAAAAAATGTGGTTAAAGGATCAAAAATTTTTGACACTCATAGAGCAGTGGTGGGTCAAAATTGATGTCAAGGGGACAAAAATGTTCACTCTATCCTCTAAGTTAAAGCACATAAAGCAAAGGCTAAAAGAGTGGAACAAATCTAGCTTTAAGAACATATTTGTAGAAAAAAAGCGCATTGAAGAAGAGCTCTCAGTTTTGAACAAGGAAGTAATCCAGAGAGGTATGGATAATGATTTCTTTCTTAAGGAAAATGATCTTTTAATAAGTTGGAATGATATCTTAGCAAAAGAAGAGGTGTTTTGGAGATAAAAGTCGCGTGAATTGTGGTTGAAGGAGGGGGATAGAAACACCAATTTTTTTATAACTCCACAAAAATCAGACGCGGAGGAAATAAAATTTCTTTCCTAAAAATGGAAGATGGAAGATGGCTTGACCAACTAGGTCCTATTACAGATGCTACAGTAAATTTCTTTCAGAATCTACTAAATGACTGGGAGGGTTCTAACTTACAGAATCAAAATGAGTTTTTGCTTCATATCCCCAAATTGGTTTTAGATGAACAAGACAGTTTTATTAATAAACCCTTCTTGGATCTAGAAATAAGGACTACTCTTTTTCAGCTACATTTGGAAAAATCCCCGAGACCCGATGGATTCCCAACAGCCTTCTTTCAACATTTTTGAGATATTGTTGGTGTTGCTGTGTTGGCGACAGTTGAAGATTCAAGAGCATCAGGATGTGCTTTAAAAGAACTCAATAACACCTTCATTTCCCTCATTCCTAAGAAGGAAAAACTAGACAAACTTGAAGACTTCAGGCCTATCTTGCTATGTAATACAACATACAAAATTTTGGCCAAAGTAGTTGCAAACAAGCTTAAAGTGTTGTTACCAAAATTGATTTCAAAAGAACAAATAGGCTTTGTTCCTAGGTGGTCAATCATTGATGGGGTTATCATTGCTCAGGAAGCCATTAACTCAATTCAAAGCACATGGGTTCCTTCCATTTCTCAAGCTAGATATCAGGAAAGCTTATAATAAAGTTAACTAGAAATTTCTCTTCAAAAACTAGAAGCTTTTTGTTTTTCCACCTTTTGGCTCAATTAGATTTTTGGATGGATTGCTAGTCCAAGGTATTTGATTTTGATTAACGGTTCTCTGTTTGGTTTCTTTGAAGCTTCTAGGGGGTTATGGCAAGGGGACCCTTTATCTCCCTTTTTATTCATCTTAATGGCAAAGTCTCTGGGTCGCGCCCTTACTCAGGAAAATATTGAAGGAAAATTAAAAGGAGTTCAAATAATGAATAACATGCCGCCTGTAACCCATCAAAATTTTGTTGATGATAACTTGCTACTGGGGAAAGCAAATGTCTCAGAAGTGAGATCCTTTAAAAAAATCCTCAGAAATTATTCAAAGGCTTCTGGACAAGAGGTAAGTTTAGAAAAATTAGAAGTTTTCTTCTTCCTTACTAATCTTGCCTTGGAAAAATAGATTTTGAATATAATCAAATTCAGAAAAGGGAAGTTGCCATACAAATATTTGGGTCTACCCCTGGCTACAGGACAAAATTTGGGGAAACTTTGGGATCCTCTTTTATCTAAGATCAACTAGAGACTATCCTCATGGAAAGGAAGATGGCATTCATGGGCTGGTAGGTTAACCTTAATCAAATCTATTCTGGCCACACTCCCAATCTATATGATGTCATGTCTACCCCTTCCTGGACACTTAAATGACAAACTCAGCCAAAAACTAAGACAATTCTTTTGGCAGGGGACTTCAGATCAGAAAAATATCTTTTTAATAAGTTGGGAAAAGGTTTGTAGATCGAGAGAAGCAGCAAGGGATGGCATCAAAAAACTCTCTCTCCAAAATAAAACCTTAGGAGGAAAGCTAGCTTGGAAAATTTATGAACACCAGGATCGAAAATGGGTAAAAATTCTAACTAAAAAGTATCTATAGAACAACCTGTTAAGATTCTTCTCTTCCCGACACCTTCCCAAGGGATCTCGGGTCTGGAACCTCATTTGCAATTGTAGGAAGTAGATTGTGGTTTTTCTTTCATGGGACTTAGGTGATGGTGGCCAGGTGTTATTTTGGGAAGATTCTTGGGGTGGTTATTGCAAGCTTACAAATGAGGCTTCTTTGAACAATGTGAAAGAAGTTTCAAAATGGATTTGGGGTGAGAATGTCAAAGATTATCTCATAATAGATGACTTAAATGGAATTCTGGCTTGGATTTGGAAAGACCCCTCAGAATTAGTCCTAAGCGAAGTAGAGATCAAAACCTTTAAGGAAATCATCAAACAACATTCCTTCAGTATCAGAGGTGGAAAGGATGTTCTTCGATGGTGTGGCTCTCCTTCTGGTTTTTATCAGGCCACAGAAGGGTATGGCTTACTCACTAAGCAATTGGAATCCATGGAAGACATTTCTAGTGATTTGTGTTGGAATAAATTTTGTCTCCCCAAGGCTAGAATTTTTGCATGGGCTGCTATTCAAGGTAGAGTCCTAACTTATGAAAGGTTAAAGAAATTTGGCTTCAATGGCCCTTCAAGATGTGTGCTTAGCAAAGCAGCGGATGAAACTAATGATCACCTGTTTCTCAATTTCCCATTTACTAGACATTGTTGGGAATGGCTCTACTCGAAACTATGTCTCACAACAGTTTCTCTAGGAAACTTGAAAGATTGGTTAAATGGTTGGCTGAGAATAGGCAAAGGCTTGACCCTTGCTGGGTTCTGGTGGTCAAGCCCATCAATGTTATTGTGGGAGGTTTGGAAGGAAAGAAATCAATGCATCTTCAAGGACAACACATTAGCATTACCATATTTTATGAATAAACTAGAAACTTGTATGGTTGAATTGATGAACTCAAGGATTTTCATGAATTCAAAATCAATCTCTCTTTTTTCAAGTTGGGATGCAAAAGTTTCAAAGCAGTGGTCTGGGTTGTTAATTCCTTCTCAAATTGGGCTAGGTGGAAAGATGGTAGCATTGGAAAGGAAGACAGTTAAATGGTGCTCGACTGACCATGGCTGGTATAAGTTAAACTTTGACAATAGTGCCAGAGGTAATCCTGGGTAGTCGGGAGCTAGGTGCATTATTAGAAATTGGCTTGGTGTGACGGTATGAAAACTTACCTCCCCACTCAAGATTGGAACTAATAATTGGGCAGAATTGTAGGCTGCTGCACTAGGACTTACCTAGTGTTTAGAGTTAAATATCAAGAATATTTGCATAGAAGGGGATTCATTGCTTGTAATGAATGCTTTGTGCTTAGGAAAATTGCAAAACTGGAAAATTAATGCTTTGTTGGGATCAGTATTAAAATAGTTGGGCCGGTTTGAAAACTATGAAATCTCTCACATTTTGAGAGAAGGCAATCAGGTGGCTGATACTCTATCTAACTTAGGTGCTGAAGGGTTTTCAATTAAGGAAGTGTTCTGGGAAAATTTACTGATCAAGTAATTAACATGGGTGGTTGGGTGGGTTCCACCTCACCCCAGATGGGTGAGGTGGCCAGGATCTTGGGAAGCGGGAGTTTTATGTGGTGTTGGATATGAGATTTGTCAATTAACAACTATCTTTACCCGTGTGTGGTGGCAATATCAGAATCCTTCAATCTTTAAGAAGTTACATGGTTTGAGGGAAGGTTCTAGTACCTGTAATCCTCATAATTACTCACTCGCATTCATTATATGGCTGGCTTTCATAGGATGATATGCCCATGGGAAGGATATCATTTTGGCACAAGCAAGAAGGCTCATTTATTTGTACACATTGTTGGTTTTTGTCTCTGCCATGTGGTTGGAAACTGAGTAGGTTCATTTTGTTGGTGTCTGGAAAGGATTTGGAGGTGTGGGGTATGGATACACCAGTCGCTTTGAAAGGTTCTAAGAGGTAGATTTCCTTTGAAGGGAAGATCACTATGCTTCGCCTTCAATGTCTCATTAAACACCCAAATTACCCGATCTTTGCGGCCATCTCCTGCATTGTAGGAAAGAGGTTTATGGAGAATGTCGAAGGCTATAGGTTGGATTCAGACATTTCTTTGGGGGTGTTAGCGGGTCTTTTGGACATTGGGGTCTTGAAGGGAGATGCCAAGATAATCATGTGAAGGATTTTCCAGAAAGATATACTGGCAAGCTTGGACAAAGCGTTGGTCGTTGTGCACTTGGGGAAAGGAAGTCCATGTCCTCATGACTTGCACTTGCTTGAAGACCCTGATGCACTGGTAAACTACTACCCCTTCCTGTCGGATGTTTCTGGGTTTGAGTTAGTGGAGCATCGAAGGTTGGCGAATGCTAGAGTCGCCTTCTTGATGAAGGAATTCCATTTGGTTCTTATGATAGACTCAACATGGAAATGTGATTTTCGTCTGTTCACACAATAAAAATTTTGGTAAAGGGCTTCAGGTTTTAGTGTTTGTTAATATGTTCTCTAGGTTTAGGGTATATTAGTTATGTCTCTCTCTAGTTACCTATTTTGTGGCTGGTTAGGTTTCAAATTTTGGTTTAGTAGTCTGAAATTTTCACAACAGCTCTGGTGATGGGCACTTTTGTTTTGGGGTTTGTAGGCCCAATTATAGTGATTGATGTTGTGTCTTGGGTTTCCATATTAGGGGTTAGTAAGTCAGGTTTTGGTGGCTATGGCGGAAGGTTTAAATCTATGTCATCCTACTTATGCAGATGAATGTAAAGTTGTTAAATCAATATAATCTATGAACTCTCTTATAGATCAAAAAAAAAAAAACCTTAAATATCCATATTATAAATGGATAGTTTTCTCTAGCTTTTGTTATTTAATTAGTTTGAGAATGTTGATTAATTTATATTCATCTAATAGTGGACTAATAGAATCACTACAAGAAGCCAATTAGAATATTGCTCTTATCAATATATATATATATATATAATAGTGCATAAAAATGAATTATGGTATAGTGTTAGCATGTGGGAGATTAAATATATATATAT
>VDFB02132237.1:0-46409 GCA_007258455.2 Sequoia sempervirens | reverse complement strand
ATCATTCTTCTCCAATTTACTACAAACACATGTTTTAATTCTTTTACTTTTAATAAAATGCCTTCACATTTGAAATATTTCACCTTTTGAAATCAAATGAGCCCCCATTAAAAAATATTGGGCCCACTCCTTATTCGAAGGCATTAAAATAATTTGGCAAATGAGTGATAAACCCATTCATTTTATCGGGCCATGTCCTTTTTATGTTAAATATTTTTCCTTTCATTAAATGAAAGCCTTCTAATGACTCTCCCGTGCGTTTGTTTTTGTTGGGGCCCACCTGCTAGGTGTCTCATTTTCACTCCCCTCATGGGAAATAATCCGCTCCCATTTACAACCCGCGAGCTAGCGGGGAAGGGTGGGAATTTACCCACTTCTTTCTCGGGATTTACCCACATCAATTCATCTGAGCATATTAAATGCTTTGCCCTTTTTATATGAATGGAGATTTATTTGAATTTCCCCTTTTTGAAATATTTCTGGTGAGACTTGACTCGGGCCTACTGCCACGTGGAGCCATTTCACCCATTTCGCTGGAAATAAATGGTGAGCACTTTGGGACCGCGATCCGACGAGCAATGGTGGAGATCTAATTTGCCTTTCACCCCTTTGATCTCATCCATTTATTTTTATCTAGCTTGTTTTGTTTGCAAGTTTTCCCTAATCCTTTGTTTTTCGTTGCATTCTTCTCTGCAAGATAATGGCTGCAGCAACAATATCCAACGCCATCCTCCAACAGAGCGTGCTTTCCAAAAGAAGCTCCTCCAACATTCATCTGATGCCTCGAAGTTTATGAGAACTTCTAATACTGGGCACTTTCTTAAAAGTTTCTAAGGCCTTTTCAACAAATACATATAGTATTTGGTGCGTTATGTCTCCTTGGCGTAGTTGGCTTCCTCTAATCTCCTCTAGGCGTGGTCATCTCTGGTCCATAGTCTTTTCATAGCTCTATTTTGATGTGTTTGGGCTGGGCGCGACATTTGCTTTCCCCAACATTTGCATTTGTTTAAATTTTTTTGAAGGCCCTCTTCAAGTCAATGACGTCCTTTTCCATCATGTTTTACCTTGTTGTATATGCATAGAAATTTCTATAACCTTTACAAATTCATTTAGTGTGTGGGTTTCCTTTCCATCATGTCGCTCTCTGTGCTGGCGCAGGTACCTTTCCTCACCGTTGTTGTATATTCTGCAATGTTTGTGTGCGACATTGCCAAGTGCATTTGCTTGAAAGTGTTTTAAGGAATTCATTACATGAGCTAGGCACGGTATAATGGCATTCCATGAGATTACATTTCAAACTATTTTTCATGCCCCAAAAGGGTGTACCTTGATGTTGGTGGTGCATATCCTCCATCTTCTATGCATTGGTGGGTAGCAGCGCTGGCGCATGCTTTTTTCCCAAAATCACAGTGCAATACTGAATGGTCCCCTCTTAGCTTGCGTATTGTCCTCTTTGTTTTTGCTCCTTTCTTTGATCAATGTTCATGTCTTGCTTTCAACATGCTTTCTTCTGTGCATTTATTTAATAGTTTCTAAAGACATTTTCAACTGATGCCTTCTGCGCGCGCCCTTGATTATGATAGCTCCTTTCAAATGCGTTGTTCTTAGCTTCTAAAAGCCTTTCAACAAATTCATTTTGTAGATTAGCGCCTCCTTTAACCCTCCTCCATGCGCGCTGCCCTCTCAATAGTCCATCGAGCCCCTTACCTTTTATTGTTGCATTGCTATCAATGGGTGTGGCTGGCTCTATTGGCATTTTGCTGAATGTTTCTAAAACATTTTAAACAGACCACTATTTAGAGTGCGTGCCCCTTCATCAACCTTTTCAACAAGTCCATGGTGTGTGCATTCTACGTGGGCGCTAGCTCTTTTGAATTTTATTCATTCAAAAGCCTCCTCCGTTGTGAAACCTATGTTCTCCTTGCATAAGCTTGAGGGTTTCTTAAGACATTTCACAGATGAGTAGGGGCGCGCGCTGCAAGACTCTAGCCAAATGCATATGATTGAAAGTTTCTAATACATTTTAATGGTCCATTTGCTTATCAACAATCATGCGTTTCCCCTCAGCTCAATGCATTTCATCGAGCTCCTTCAAACCATATCACATTTGCTTGAAGTTTGTAATGTCTTTCATATAAACCATGTGTAGGCTGCCCTCTGGCGCGGCATGAAATCACATTCTTTGAAGTCTGTAAAGACTTTTCAACATATCCATTTTGTTCAAAATTTTCCCTCATTGCATTTGATGGAAAATTTATGAGGCACTTTAATAAATCTATTTTGTATACACATTCTGCGTTGCAATGGCACTGAAGGAAACTGTGTGTAGTTAAAGATTTATTATGGAACAAATTCATATGCCTCTGCACAATGAACAAGCGCCCATACTCCTTTATCATATAGATATTGAGAAAAGGAACTTATGGTATTAGCATTAAACTTGTCTCGAAATAACAGATAGACCCCTTTTTGAGATTGGCATTGTACTAGTGACCTTGCCCAATGTTGAGACTTGTTCACCTTACATTTTTAATTGACCCCCTTATAAGTTCTTGGGGACATTTCTTTCACTAATTTCATGTTTGAATTATTCTTCACTACCAAGTTTCTAGCAGCATTAGATTCCTCTTGCAAATTATCATTCATTTTGTTTGGCGTCCATATCATCAGGAAACAGGAACAATATCAGTCATGTAACAAAATCACACTTGATGACAAGATCAAATGGTGTTGTAACCTTATCCATTAGGACTTAAATGAAACACCATCTTCAACTAGTTAAATGGAGGAAGTTCGTGATGATGGAAAATGACAACCCACTGATGAAATAATGCATTTGAAATTCAGGTCTTTCATGATCAAAGTGTCTTTCAACAAGATTATGTCGGGTCCCATGTGAACCGACTAAAAAAAAAAAAATTCATTTTCAAACAACTTTCATGCTCAATTGACCTGAGAATGAGTTTGAATGAATCTAGCATGAAAACGTGAAGTGGGTTCTCATTAAAAACTACTTTTTGACATGTTTGCAAAATGTGCAAAATTGGCTAGGTTGGCTCCATAATTGACCTGGGAAACTAGTCAAACGACCTCCTGGAGCAATAAAAACTTGCAGGCTGGTAGACAATGGTCCAGAGAATGCACTGAAAAAGACGACTCAAAGAAATCAATCACGAGGCAAAATTTATTAACTATCGAAGTTGCTCAGTTGAACTTTATGAAACAATCAACTATTCAGAACCAATTAAAACTCTAAGAGATCACCTCGTTGCAAAAATATCAAATCAACTCCTGGCGAACTGCCACTGAACACATTAGATCATTTTGGTGCAGTGAACACGTGTTCAAGAGGGATTCACTTGAATCATCTCCTATCAAAAGATACTAAAGGTCAAAGTTGACCTCTTAGAAAGATTTCAGTGCAAAACTGAAGAAATTCCATTTGGTTTTGATCTGCTAAAAATAGCAAATCAGCTCGTGAGGCTCTGAAAAATGACATGTGAGATCATCTTGGTATGGAGAATGAAGAACAACATTCATTTTGTCATGACGATCATCTGGTTACAAAATGCAAGCTCAAATGGGAGGCAACTTTGCAAAACTGAATGTTTGCAAACAACATAAATGTGTCAAAACCCTCCAACTTCACTTTTCAAAACCCTGACAGAACTTATCGTGAGAAGCTAAAAATTGACATGCCTACTCACATAGGTCACATAAGTGGGTCCACAAAGGGATTTTGCACGAAAATCAATGGGCTTCAAATTATGACCCTCCAAAGTAGGTCACTTAGGCAGATTCTTCAAATGCATTTCTGAGAATGCAGAGGCAAAATTTTGAAATGGGCATCTCAAATTTGGGAAATTTGAGAGTGCCAACACGTACTATAAGTGCACACAAACGACGAACTACACTTGAAGTGTTTCTCTTCACCCAAGATCGAATGAAGCACAAGGGAATTAGATACGCACTACAAGTGTGTCATAGTAAAGTAGACAATGATTCATTTTACTGACTAAAGCTAAGATGAATTCATTTTATGCACCAAACGAAATGTTAAGTTGGCTTGTTCAATTTTAAAACCCAAAAAACAATGATAAAGTGAGGGTTCAATTTTAGTCTTGGTTGAGCATTTGTTTTAAACCTAAATGAAATTTAGTGAGGTCCTAGAGCATAAAGTAAAAAGCATAAGAAATTGGGTTATAATTTCCCCAAAGCGTCAAACACTTGTTACAATCATAAAATTTTAAGAAGAGAATGCTTTTTGCACTTTAGCTTCGTATCATCCAACCTACAAAACCCCATTAGTCTAACAACTAGAACAATGTTAGCAGCATGTTAGTAATTTGACGAATCAAAAAAATTAAAGCACATGCTAAAAAATGATCACTAAACTTACCAGAGTTGGGTGTCGTTGTACATGATAGTGTCATTCTAGTGAATTTGGATGTTGCTTTGCAGAAAAACCAGAGAGCACAATAGCGTCACTTTGTTGAACTAGGGCATCGCTTTGTAGAAATAATAGCGAGCACGATAGCATCGCGATTTGGTTGAGCGTCGCCATTTTCAAGTTTTGATACATCTAAAAATGTATTAGCGTTACCAGTTTTAAATCAACGTCGTGTATTTAATAGGCGTTAATGTTTCAAATTAAGATAGTGTTGCTATATGGCGACGCCCTACAAAGTGTGTCGCTGAAATTGAGTTGGGCGTCATTGTTTCCTGTAAAAGTCAAAACGAATTGAATTCGAAATAGAAATTGATCAAATTGACAATTTTCCCTCCTAGCGCCAGAATGTCAACTAAGGATACTAGTATGGGTTGATTACGCTTGATCCATGATGAATCGAAGCATAACGAAGCCACTAATACTCAATCTTAAACAAGATCATTCAAATGAAAGTTAAGCTAAGTATTTATTAAACTAAACATTATAAACTGTGAAAGCATTTAAATGTCTACTCTAACCCATTTAAAACTTATCCCATTTTGGAATTGGTGTTGTGTTGATGTGAAACGACAACCATTTCCCAATCCTGTGATCAATGAGCTTTTTTAATCAATTATATTGAAGAGAATTGATGAAACAGTTGTGAGATGTGATTGAAAACATGATTTATGATAAAATGAGTATTATGCAAGAGTTAATCTACTAGGATTTATGCTGAAATTATTCAAAATGCAATTTCTAAGCTAATTTAAATGATATTTTAATTGAAAAGATTCAAACCCTAATTATCTAATTTAGCTAAATGGATGCATGGAAGCCATTAATGGAAGCTAAGCTATTATGCAACTAATTTAAACTAAAATATGTTAAATATGAGCTAAAATGAGTGTGAGTGTGAGTGATTTCAACAACATAAGTTTGCTCTAAAAAAGATGGATCCATTTGTCTCCAAATAGTGTTCTATTTATAGGAAAGCAAATGAGAAATGAAGGGTTGAGATCGAAAAAGCTAATGAATGGTCAAGGATGGAGGAAAATAGAGGCATGGATCATCGATTCTCATCAACGGGTGAGAATGCAAGATGAAATTTAATTAAGGGTTCTCATTCCTTCCAAACAAACACACTTTTGACCTGTACAAGAGGTCAAAAGTTAGCTTGCACAAGAAGTCACAAGCTAACTTGCATATGAAGCTAAGTGAGAATAATCCCTTTTTCAAATGATTGGAGAGAATATTCTCATGGGTGAGGGAAAAGGATATTTTGCAAATTAAAACAAAGTTTAATTGTGCAAAAAGGGAAAGAATATTCTCCTTTTGGAGGAATGTGCAAAAGAGGAATATTCCTTTGCAAGTTGGGGGAAAATTATATTAGTTAGATAATTGCTAATTTAAACAAGGGTTTAATCATGTAATTAGGGGATTTAGAATTTAATAAAGTGATATTCAGTCAATTAAATGATTTAATGAAAGGGGGAAAGGTGAAATGACATTTAATTAAATAATTTAGGGTTATTTAATTAAATAAAAAGATTTAGACAATTAAATTAAATAGTTTGATTTATTTAATTTAATGAGATGAAATGTTAGCATGAAAGGGGGGAATTAAAACCCGATTTAAATTAATTAGGTTAATAGATGCAAATGACACAATTAATTAAATAGCTAGGCTAATTTAATTAATTAAGTGAAAAGAAGATGGGTTCCAAGAGAAAATGATGTTAGTATACTTGCTTCGAATGTATGATATTATGCATGACATTTTTTAGTATATACACTAACTTATCTTTTTTACTATGTATGATAACTAATGCATTTTTAATAAATTAAAATTAATTTTTAAAAATCGAGAAAATTAGAAATATATATATATAAATAATCAAAAATATAAATAAAAGTAAAAAATATTAATAAAAGAGAGGTGAGGGAAATGGTTAGTAGGAAAGATTAGAGGACAATGACAAGTTTGTACAAAGAGAAATTTTACATTGTTATCAAATGAGTAGTTTATTTCTTTATTTTTTCAATATCTTTAATGAACAAACAAATGATACTCAGATTTAAATTTTATATTTGAAAATATTAAATCTAAGACTTTCTTTTATTTTTGATTAAATTTTCATTATAAATCTTAGATTTTTATATAAAAAAGGTTCTATTTCTTTTAATAGCTATGAACTTTCTAGTATGATTTAAATAAGCTAATTCAACAAGTATTTGGTTTCATTTATGTTATAAAACTTCTTTGAACAAACAAGATAAAAATAAAAATAAAAACCTAAACAAAACCTTACATTCTTTATGATCAAATTTTTATTTTTATAAATTATTTTAGATTTATTTTTTTTATTTTAAAATTGAAAACAAACTTATTGAATCTAATCAATAGAATGAAATTTATTTATATTTTTTATAAATATAAATTATATATATATACACATTCTATTAAAGCATCAAGTAAATTCATGGCCATGATAAATTCACCTCAAGGAAAATTCACCACCATGACAAATTCATCTCAAGGAAAATTCACCACGAGCAATTCACTGCTATGGAAAAATAATCGCAAACTTTTAATGCGATGAATTTTTGGACTGTGAATTGAATTTTTCCGCCATATTTTTTTGCCATAAATTGTTGACGATGAAGTTTCCTAAAACCTTTTATTAAAACAAAATACGCTGAGAGTTATCAATACGCGTATCCACAATATCTTGAAAACTTAGATATAAAAACAATCTTTATTTTTTCCTCTTTTTGCATGCAAATCATTTCACATTCTAAAAGAAAAATAAATTCAAATTTCAAAAAAGTCATAAAATATTTTAAGTAAAAAAACTTTTGATTTGTATTTTTAAATAGGTTGTTAGAGAAATAAACCTCCTCTTCTAAATTTTTCTCTTATTTTAAAAATAATTTGAAATCTATAATAAAAAAACGTTTACATACAATGAATGCAGTTATGTAGTTGCATGTCATTTGAATGTCAAATTCAAGCTAAAGAGTTTTTCCTTACATTAAATTTTTCTTTTTGGTGGATGCCATTGTAATACCCTCTCGAAGTAATAACAATTCTATAATAATATTATATTTATATATAATTATATATAAAACTACACACATATATAATCTTAGCAATATAGAAAATGAATATATTTTGTCACAATAATATATAAATAAGATTTTTATATGTAATAATGTAACACATATGTAATAATTACAATAATAAGACTAAGATATATTTTATAAAGTACATATAAAGTATACAAATAGAATATTAAAATATAAATAAACAATAAAAAAATATAATATACACATACAAAAATACATACTTTATATATTGTAAAAAATTTGTGTATATATTATGTAATATATGAGTGTATATATGTATAATTGTGCTTATACAACATAGTGACAAAATTGTAATAGATAATATATAGAGAGACTTAATGTTTTAAAAAACTTAATTGAAACATCAAACAAAAGTATGGGATAAAACAATTCAACATACTTAAATTTGTTTATAAAATTTTTATTGAAAACACATTCAACTTAGGTCGATTTTTATTAAAAAATTGTACATTACGACCATTCTTATTTAAAAACAAAATATAAGTAAATTATAAATTGAATACCCTTTGTTATTTTACTAAAATTAGAAATTGGTCATCAAAACTAACCAATTATAAAGATATTAGTTATAATAGTTACTTAAATTTAAACTTACTTTATTTAAATTTAAAACTTATTGCTGTTGAAACTACAAATAAATATGTCTATTAAAGTTGAGAATTTCATAGAATATTATTGTTTCATTCAAATATTTAAGATTACTTAAGTTTTAAGTAAGTAATTTTAATAGTTGTGTCAAAAGTCATTTTATCTCTTACTCTTCTTTTAGTTTTATCTTTTTATGCAATACAATAGATTTAGATAATATTACTTGAAATCTTATTTAAGACTGCTTAAGTTTTAAATAAGTAAATTTAATAGTTATGTCATAAGTTATTTTATCTCTTATAGTTCTCTTAGTTTTTCTCTCATTATGCAATACAATAGATTTGGATTATATTACTTGAAATCTAATTTAAGATTATTTAAGTTTTAAGTAATTTTAATTGTTATGTCAAAAAGTTATTTTATCTCTTATTGTTCTCCTAGTTTTACCTCATTATGCAATATAATAGATTTGGATAATATTATTTGAAATTTTATCATAATATGTAATTGAGTTTCAATAATTCATTAGCATATTACTTTTAGTTAGTTGATAACATCAAACATTATATAGCTAAGTTTTATTATCCATTAATAACATTAAATGATATTGTTTAATTTTGTTTAAGTTCAAAATAATTATTAAGATACCTTAATGACAATATTTAATTATTTTTCTTTGTAAAATATAATTTCATTTAATCTTTATAGTCATTGAACATTAATTATTCTAAAATATTTTAATTACTAATGAATTTAGACAACCTAAAAAAATATGAAAACCAAAATCTCATAGCATTTGATATCAATGGTGTCATTACTTCAAGCTTATGGATGATTTTGTTATGTGACTTTTTCCCCAAGAAAAGACAAATTTATGAAATGACTCTTTAGAATTAAAAAGGGAGATAGAAAAATAAAGGATATGATGATCCTTTGGTTAAAAGAGAGTTTAATAAATAATATATATAAAAAAACTCTTTTAAAAGGGGAGGAATAATTATTTATTTAAATAGTTATTAAAAGGAAACTTTTGGGAAAGAGTGTGATGGTTTGGAAACCACCCCTTTAGGCTTATATAAACATTTATGCAAGACTTGGAAAGACATAGAGAGCATTCAAAGAAGAAGAAAGTGGTTTAGTGAGCTATGGGTATTGGAGAAGGGGGCACACAAAGTGTGTTCAACTCGGGGTACAAAGTGCACTTGAGATTGTCCTCGCCAGGGTTGTTGTGCATGTTGAGTAGTTATTATGAAGCATGTTGTACATAGGTTGAGCAATTACTCTGGAGCATGTTGTATGCATGTTGAGTAATTACTCTGGAGCATGTTGTACACTTGTGTTGAGCATTGTTTTGTTGATCCAACACTTGTGTAGAGCGCAATAGAGCGTTGTATTACAAAAGGAACTATTTCCTCCTAGATTGTTCCATAGCAAGAGCCAACACCACTGATATCTTCCTAGGGTGAGAATGACCTTTCCAAGACCTATGCTTTAGATAAATACTAAATTCACTCCCAAGATATTTTTTATTATAAATGAGATGGAGTTGATTTAATTAAATTCTTTAATGTGTTATTTCTTCTCTTTTATCCATATTTATATTGTTGAATGCCAATTTATTTATTATTGATGATGTTTTTATGTGCTTAAGTCTTAAACTAGATAATATTGATTAATTAACATTTTTGTGCATTTGTATCTAATTTATAGAAATAATTTACAATCTTTAAACTTAATTAATAACACTAATAAATGGAAGAGAGCCCATGCAAAATCAAGATTCCTCTACAAAATATAATATCATCCTTGTTGAACTTGCTTTAGATTATGAAATTTGTACAAATGGAGAACTTGGTTAAATGGGGAATTGTTCCCTAAATGGGTCAATAGAGATGGAAAATATAGTGAATGAATTAAAATATCAAAACTCCCAAGTCACCCAAATAATGAAAAAAGCTAGTATGACCATGCAAGTTGAGCAAATCCAAACTATAATTGTGGGAGGTGCAAAGAGGCAAAGGCCTCTATTGGGAATATGTTAGAGGTTTAGTGGGAAATACATTGCCTAGTATAGATAAATATCTAGGTGAAAAAAAGACAGATTTTGAATGAAATTGTGGATGGCCTTAGGAAAAGAAACCTATTAATCCATCCATGGGAATCCTAAAGTAGATAAAAAGGGGAAGGAAGAAATAATTCTTTGAAAGTCTCTACAAAGGGAAAAAATCTCTTTCTCCCCACCCTATAAATGAAGATTAATTGTATAATTTAGAATGTTAGGGGTCTTGAGGCCCCCAATAAGAAGTGTGTTAAGATTATTCTAGAATTTTTTAGAATATAGTTTTATAATAAGAAAGCAAATAATTGTATGAAACTACTCCCCTCAACAAAAAGGTGAGGAATGCCTCCACCAAGCTTGTTTTGTTAGGTCTCGTGCAAGTCTTACCCCCCTCTAAAGGAAAAACCCAGGAAGATGCAATTGTTGGTCTTTGTTCCTTAAAGATCAACCCTCCTGCCAAATTAGATTCCAAAGTGGGCCCTACGAAGAGAAAGAAGGAAGATCAATTGACCAATAAGAAAGGAAATAATTCTAAGGTTCACATAATCTCAACAATCAAACAAGCCTAGGAGGGTTTGGGCCAACCCTCTGTTATGCCCCTATCACCTTTAGTTGATAAGAAACCCCAAACCACTAGCTAGAAGGAAAAAGGAAAGGCTATCAAGTAGGAGATGGAAGACACAATTGTTCGTAGGTCTACTAGACTAATTGTCATCTAACAACCCACCCAAAAAAATTGATATCTCTAGTAACTCCCAGTATGAGGATGATGTTCTTGAGGAAGATACTAATACTAGGGATAGTTTTTTTTATCCTTTCCCCTTTAATTTGAAGGAAATGATATTTTTAATGAAATGAATGCTCTAGACACTAATTTTGAGATGGTGGGAGTTCCTGAGACAGAGATAAAGGGTTTTCCTTATACTCCTCATATGGGGATGGATTACTCCCTTAACACTTCCCATAATACTCAATACATTGTGACTAAGGACACTAATACTATGGCCACCGAACAATAGTTATGTGTGTCATGTTCCCAAACTACAAAAGAGGTGGAGAACCTGAAAGATAAATTGGATAAGATGGAGAAAAAATGAAGCTTGTGATGAAATTCAATGTCAAGGTAATGCATAAGTTTGCTACTACCCTTTCAGACCTTCATGGTGAGGAGTTGAAGAAGCATGAGAAGTGTGAGGATAGTCTGTAGAAGTTTGAAGATATGTACAAGTTTCTCTCTAAGGATTGGGGTTCTCTAACATCCTAGGTTGTTGTGTTTTCGGTTGTTTTTATTCTCTCCATGGACTTTAGTCTTTTTTTTTTATTGTGTTGTTAATATGTTGTTTCTGGCTTGTTCTAGGCTGATTTTTCTTTGCCCTTTGGGGCTCCATTTGTAAAGGGCTCAAGACCCTGGTTTCCTACTTACCATAATAAAAAATAACGTCTAACCATCATCCCATTTAGGTGTGAATTATATTTTAGGGGAATGTCATAGAAATTAAAAGCTTAAAGATGGCTCCATATAAAATGAATGTTAACCTTCTATATATAATAATTGTAATAAGGGGGTTCAAACCATTAGGAATCTTAACAAGTGTGCTTTACCCTTCAAATCAACCATAGACTTCTTGGGGAATTTGTCAAAGGGTTGGAAATCCTTTCTTAGCACTATTGATAAGAAGAAAGCCCTTAATAGGAGGACCATTGTCAACATGTGAAAATAATGGTTGAATATGAAGAAACTCTTTAAGATAACCTTAGTGATTTTGAAATATAAAAAAAATGATCAAGATAAAGCATAAATGAAGATGTAATCAAACTTACATTGCATGAGCGGCTAAAATGAGAATTAAGATAAATTGGATCAACGAGGGGCAAAGGTAGCAAGTATTTTTTTTAATTTTTTGAAAGGTAAGTTTGCTAGGGAAAAGGTTGGGATTATTGATATAAATGACAAACTAAATGGTTATGCAAAGGAAATAAAATTGGCCTTCATGAGATTTTATAAAAAAAAAAAATCTTGCAACAAAGAAAATTTGGATGCTAGAAATCTATGTAAGAGTCATCCCAAAAAAAGTGGACAAATGTGATGCTCGTGAGCTTGGAGAAGACTTCTCAAAAGATGACATTTGCTTGGCTATCAATTTTTTCAAAAATAGAAAGTCCCTTGGTTAGGATAGCTTACATATTAAATTCTACAAATCAAATATTCTTTGGATTGTGTTAGATATTTTGGATGTTTACAATGAGGCAATTAATGTGAGGACTTCATGAAGTGAAAGGAATAGAGGTAATATTAAATTGCTACCTAAAAATAGTGATAAAACCTTGATGAAAAATTGGAGGCTAAAACTCTTTTAATTGCCTTATAAAATTATGGCTAAGGCTTTGTCAATCAAGCTTAAGAATATTCTACCAAAAATTATATCACCTACACAAATTGAATTTATTAAAGAAAATATATTCTAGAAAAAAACCATTGCTAGTTGGGAGAACCTTGATTGGGCTAGGAAATTTGGATAAAATGTATGCTTGGAACTTTTGATTTTGAGAAAGCATATGATAGAATTGAATGGTCCTTTATAATGATGGTGTTTAGAGTTAATAATGTGAAGTATGGTTGAAGTTTTAATTAATGATGCTTCTTCTCAAGTGGAAATTGATGGTGAATTAATTTAATCTTTTCTTCCACAAAGATCCATCAAACCATTTATCCTTTGTCCCCCGCTTTGTTTGTGATTTCTTATGAATTGTTGCTTATTAGAATTTTTAAAATTGGTCCTCTTATCAAATGGTTTACTCTTCCTAATGATAGCGAGCTAAAAAATATCTAGTTCGTTGATGACATCACACTATTCCCTATCTTTAATGAAAATAATATTGGTAATTTGCTAGAAAACTTGAAATATACTATTTGGCTTCTAGTTCTAGGATTTCCTCATTACAATGCTCAACTAGAATTCCTACCCTCTTGGTTGGCTTCTATAATTGGGGTCAGATTGGGTAGGGCCTAATAGAATCATATAATACTTAGGCATCCCCTTTGTCGTTGAGACTTCCCTTAAAGACATGTGGGAATGGGTGTATCATAAGATTGAAAAGAAAAATAGTAGATGGAAAGGATATTTTCTCTCTTGTGGACAAAGCTCAAAGATGCCAAAAAATCTTGGCATCTTTCAGTATACATATCATGCTAATGCCTAGATATTTGAGAGTACACAAGTTAAGAAAATCAAATAATTATCAAAACAAATTGTGGTCTGATGGGAAGGTTTGTAAGAAGAGAGATGCAATGAATTGGAGATGGTGTTGTCATTCCAAAAAATGGAGGTTATGGGATTGAAAGACCTCAAACTTCAAATAAATAAATTAGTAATTAAATGGATTCTTATGGCTCTTGAGGGCTTGGATCCTTGGAAAATACTGATTAGATACATCTTCTTGGCTACTCCTAAGAATATTAGGGAGTGGAAAGGACTTCACCTTCATGAGACCATGTTTGGAATTTTTCTATCAAGCCTACTAGATCTCTAGCTTATGTTTAATTTGGAATGCTTGGGTGTTTTTTTGCAAGGTTGAGGGAACTTTTTTCATTTGTAGGTATATTTTGCAGATTCTTGCATATAATAATAAGCCATTCACCCTTACTAGAAGTTTTTTAGATAGGGGATTAGATGCTAAATGGTGTAAAATTTGTAGTGGTATATTTTTTCAATGGTATCTAATCTCTTGGAGTGAAGTTCAAATAAAGTTTCAAATTCAGACAACTCAAAATAAATTATATATTATCCTTAAAAATGTTTTGTATGATGTTAAATTCTATCTTGCTTGGTTTCAATATAGAAGCTTGAGATAACATCAAGTGGAGTAATGGCCCACCCTTGTTGATGACTAAGAATAAGGATATATATGTGGACCAACACCCATGAAATTTTTGATATGTTAAATTTCATGTGTAACTCCCTATCCAAGAAGAAATAGAAGTCCATCTTGGGTCATATATGGTTTTTGTAGCTTAAGCCATAAATAGTCTTAGAGGGTTTTTGGTCTTTAAAAAATGTTATGGGTCCTATCTTGAAAGATAGTGTCAATCCATATAATTGTCAATTTTGTAATATCGATGAGTTTATGGAATATCTTTTTTATTGTAAATATGTAAGAAATAATTCGTCATTTTTTCTTAGTAATGAAAGTGGGTGAAACAATAAACTACATGGTGTGAAATCTTGTTTGACTTTGTTAAGTGTTTTTATAAATAAATTAATACTTAATCTTTAAAAAAATTACGGTACTAATAAAGAGAGAAAAATGATAGAAGTTTTCTAATACAAGAGAAGGTTCCTTAAGGGATCTAGTAGTGAGTTCACCCTTTCCTACATTGTTTTGTAGGTTACCTTGAAATTAAGATTTGTAAGAGTAAGTTTTATAGTTTTTTGGATGATGGTAGAACTCTGTTACACAAATCTAATACAATGCACATAGAGTGGTTGTTGGATATTAAGTAGAATGGTTCAAATCTAGAAGAGGAAAGTGATAACGATGAGGATATTAAGTAATATGAGCATATTCATGACTATGATAGAATTTTTCTAATTGTTGATCACCGTGGAAATGTTAAAGCTAGCATTTATGGCATTTCTTAGCCTATTAATGTAGTTAGTCATGTTCTTAGCATTTGTATATCAATTGCACATGAAGTTGCTCAAGTTTTGGAAAAGGGTTTTGTTACTAAATGTTTGTATTAATGAGCCTATAAAATTTGGCTTGGCCACCATGTATTGATACTTTAACTAAGTGTTAAATTTGATGACATATATGTTAGTAGTAGTTTAATAATGTATGGTTATGCCTCAATTATCATTTTGTGTTAATTGGCCATAGTTCTCTCTTTATTACTTTGTATTGGTTGGTACTAGCATATTATCTATTGGCCTTAGTAGCTTATACTATATAACCTATTTTTGTCGACTATTATGAAATATAAAAAACCATCAGAGGATTTCAAATAATGATAAAAAATGAGTAAGGGAAATGATGAGAGAAGAGTGATAGAAAGGATTTGGTTATGGAAATTTGATGGATCCAGAGGAAATCAACAATGATAGAGGTAAGGGAAAGATGCAAGGATGATCTCTACTACAAACCTTTAATGAAGGAGCATTAATAACACTACAATAATAGTATGGGTAGAGAGGAAAACTTAGAATGTGTAAAACCTTTCCAAACAAGAGCGAAGGTAGCTTTATTTCATTCTAAAAAGTGATAATCATTATGAAATGTATTATAGTCACCTTATATTTAGGGTTTTGGATGTATGTAAATTCAATAGTTTTAAACGTTGAGTTGGGTACTAGCATCCAAGTATCTAAGTGTCTTAAACACTACTATTTTAGGTAACTTGGCGCCCTTTTGGAGCCAAAATCTTAAAAAACTTGGGTAGATTTGGGATTTTTGGGAGAGCCTAGTGAATCTTGCTAATCAATTCAATGATAGGTATATGCCCAAAAAGTAGCCAATGCGCCATATAACACATCTACCAAAATTGGGCACTTAAACACGTGCAAATATGTAAAGTGGAGAATGCAAAGTAAGAAATTTATAACATACAAAAACATAGGACGTGATAACTTTGCATCCCAATTCTACCAAGAATTTGGAAGGTACATAAATAATACGTACTCCTAAGTTGTGGAAGAATAAATAAATAACAAGAAAAATCTCTCATCCCTAAAGTTTGAAAGGAAAACTATTTTGAAGTCTTTTTTTCTATATCTCCCTCTAGTATAGTCTATAAGACCATTTGTAAACTACTACTAAAAGATTACAATAAATGTTAAGCAACTTCTATAGACACCAAAAAAGTATTGATTAATACTATGCATTTGATTATGATAAATTAACACCATTTCTTCCTAAATCACTTCAAATTCATCAATTAATTAAATAATCAATATTATTTAGTTAAATTCGACAAATTCAGCTATTAATCAAATAATTAAATTTATTGGTTAATTCACCCTTCTTCGAACTAATATTCATCATATTTAGTTAAGTCAAATCATTTAATTAAATCCCCCTAAATCCTCTCATTTGATTAAATCAATCAAATCAAATGTCATAATCCTCTAACCCATTCCAATTAATTAATTCTCACTTTCTAATCATCATTAATAAATTATCTAGCTTTTAACTCCCAAAGAGTTAAATCAACCCATGGTCAACTAACCAAGTTGCACATGAAATTCATTTCTTTTAATTAACTAATTCCTCTATTTATCCTCACAAAGGCATATTCCAAGAAATATTCCTCTCAACAACCTCTCATTCAATTTCCCTCTAATGGTTTTCAAAAACCTTTCACATCTTCAATAACTCCTCTTACAAATGCAATAACTTCTCTTACAAATGCAATAACTTCTCTTACATCCTCTCAAATCTCAACTATATTCATTCAATTCTTCTTACAACCTTTCAAATCCTCAACCATTCTCATTTACTTCTCTTTCATCCTCCTTCACTCATACATTTCCCAAAATGTGCTCCACCTTCTTCCAATAGAATTGTGACAAGTGTCACATTCTTATTGGCTCCCATTTTATCCCACATTGACCAATATCTCTCATTTTTCAACCCTTGAGTTCTATAAATAGAAGCATTCTCTCCACAATATGGATCCATCATCTCATGCAAAGCCATTATGCTCATTTCATCCATCAATCATCCAATTGCTATCACTATCTTTGACGACAATTGGCATTTATCAAATCCATTTTCATCCACAATTTTAGACATTGTTATTCTACTCAAATTCACAAGGATCTTGAAGCTTATCAAAGGGATTGGGAAAGGGCCACTTTCCACATCAGAGTGACACCAATCCCCCTATGGGATGGAGGTTTGATCTATTTAGTTTGTTAACATGCTTCCATTTGCTTTTTTTTGTGCTTTTGTTCCATGTTTTCATTTTTGTTTGATCAAGAATCTCATAGGGAATGATGTTTGTGCTAATTTAAATGACTAACCTTGTTTGTGTTGTCTTTGTTTAGCGTGGTGCAGATCATCGTTCACAACTTCAACTCAACAACCATTCATTTTGTGTGAAAGGAAAACTATTTTGAAGCCTTTTGTTCTATATCTCCCTCTAGTATAGTCTATAAGAACATTTGTAAACTACTACTAGAAGATTACAACAAATGTTAAGAAACTTCAACTCAACAACCATTAAACTTGTGTGAAAGGAAGGAAGACCATAGATAACATTATAGTTGATCAAAATATTTCTCATTCATTAAACTATCAAAAGGGGTTAGGTTCATAATCAAGTTGACAACATACAACGATTTTGATAGATGTGATAAGTCAAATTTATAAAAAAAACTACATCATTTGTATTCAATTACATTAATTCATCACATGTTTATAGATGTATCAATGCCCCTACTCTCTCATGAGTGAAATTCTAAGTTGTATATAGTCTCATGATCAATCATTTGTCATCAACTGCCACTAAGCAAAGGTACGAACATTTTCACCTTCAAGATGATGCCCTCTCACTCTTCTTAGCTTTGGCCAAAGAGGTTAGAGATCTTTGCTCTCTTATTGCAATTGAGAAATAAGATAAAACCATAGATTTTCCTTCTTCATACCAATCCAATCAAGAAATGAGCAGCTCACAAACATTCTATTTTTTCACAGGGCTCATTTACACACAACATATTGGGATTATGACTCCATTCTCAACTAATATCCTAAAAACTTTGAGATCCTCTCAAAAATCACATTTAGAAGAAGCTCATGAAGACCAAGATTTACTTCTCATTATCAAACAAGTAGTATAATTTCTCAAGTTAGTACTATAAGCCATGCTAATCTATATTTTAGCACTTGCCTATTTTATCTATTGTTCTGAGAAGCATTCCTCACATTTGCCAAAGATTTCTTTGGAGATGAATGAATGGATTGTTCAAATATCTACCAAGTGTTGGGGAATATGATCACATAGTGAAAATAGTGTGAAGATAAAAAAAAGAAACTAACACTTCAATATTGCTTCTACTGTGAATGCTTAATGGAACCTACATCAACATTAGTTTTGATATGATGTCAAATATATCAACTTAAACATCATATCATGGTGCTCCTTCATTGAACATTCAAGATCTTGGAAACTCAAAAGTTTGATCTAGTAACAAAAAATAGTTGCTTTATCTCACATCCAAAAAATAATCATTGGAAAAAAGAAATGCATAATGAATACACTATTTCCTTATCAATAATACTTGACTAAATTCCCTTCCTTAAGATCCAACCCACATCTCTTTCTCTTTTGAGAAATGATGATGGAAAAGGGATTTATACTAGTTATTTGCAATTTCTTAGATCAAGTACACCATTTGTAACTCTAATGAAGTTTTGGGACAAGTTAAAAATTTGGTCCTATACATGTCTAGAACTATACACAACATAATCTAGTTACTTTTAACAATAATGTTTACTTTAGTGCACCAACTCAAATAATTTGTTTTAGTAGTGTGAAAAATAAGGTTCCTACAAAGTCAACACAAGCTAAAATCCTCTTATCATCCCCAACTCTCCTAGTGGGTTTAGCCCCAAGTCCAACCCTCCATTTGGGTTGCAATGCATAACAATTTAATAACTATGGATAAACTCAAGAAATGGGGATAGATAGGACCTTGAATATATTTTGATTTACTAAGGAAATTTTTTGTCTTCTTCCTAGTGTTGCTTTTCTCAATGTGAATGAAAATAATTAGCCGATAGGCTATATATTGTAGGAACTTTCACCTGAAACCTGTCTCACGCCTGCAATCCGCTCCCGTGAAACAATTTCAGGTAGCCGACATACAATTTGTTGGACGTAGTTTACTGTTCTGGGTGTCTTCCATTTAATTTTCAGATCTCTCAAATCGGATTTTTGACTGGCATTTAATATGCAGATCCAAATGAAATCTGATTTCCATTCGCGTGAGCCCTAAAACCCTGATATTTTCTCTCTTCATTTATTGACTAAATCAACTACTGTAGGGAGATTGTTTGGTTAATCTAACTTTAAAAAAAATCTACTGTCGTATCCACCATCTCTGCTATAGCGATCGTGGATAGCTTCTACGGGATCATGTTAGCTTTAGGGTAGAGAATTTGGGCATCAGGCTCACAAATCTAAGAGCTCTGCAATGCTGATACTTTTAGATCTAATTTTTTGTTTATTGTAAATAGATTGAAGCAGTCGCTATAGGGAGACTGGTCTTGGTTCGCTCATCTTTTATAAAGTTTTGTTGTGGTCGGATTTCTTAAAACATTTCTCGGCATAGTTAACATCATCCATCCCCCGGTTGGGGAGAAGAGGCTTCATTTTTTCGATTTGAGCTGTGGAGCCCCAATTCGTGTCCCTGTTCCTGATGCAGGGGCATCAGAAGTCCAATTTTGGTTTGCACATTTTTTATTTTTGGATTTTGGAAGAAAAGGACTATTTGTGCCCCAGTTTTGTGTTGGAGGAAATTGCTGCCAGCAAAAGGAGGTTTGATGGTTTGTTGTCTTGGAGAGGAGCTCGAGCTGATCTTTTCTGGAGAGGAGTTAATTTGTGGTTGCTGAGAGAGGCACGGTAGTTGCATCGAGCAGGGGAGAAAAAGGCAGCAAATAACCGTTTAGAAGAAGGGCTCGAGCTGATTTTTCTGGAGAGGAGTTAATTTGTGGTTGCTGAGAGGCACGGTTGCATCGAGCAAGGGAGAAAAAGGCAGCGAATAACTATTTTGAAGAAGAAGGTTTTCGGCCTATGAAAAGTATTGGAGAGCAGATTGATTGGGGAGGAGTTGGCCAAACAAAAAAGGAAATCAATTCCTTGGTGAATTGACTCACTGTAATCAGTTTTCGGCTTGCACAATGCAAATTTAAACCTTGGTGTCTCTATTTGGCTCGATTGTGTTTGCTATGCATTTTCTGTTGTTTATTGACTTGACTGCCTGTTACTTGTGGTGAGGGAAGTGTTCGGTCAGGTTGAAGTCGATTCTTTAGAGAATCAGCGATCATTGTAAGCGTTTTTGCATTGTTCTATACACAATGAAACCTGGACTCTTGTTTTGGCTGCTGGAATTATTTCATGTTACTGCTGCTTGTTAATTTTTGTTTCCTCTCGATTGAGTGACGACCTCTAAATTTCATGTCCAACGTTTGGTAAATACATACAATTAATGAATTTTCAGTAGAAGACCTGGAGAGCTTTGAAAGTTCCAAAATACTTTACCAATTGAACCAGAGCGCTGACCCTGTCATTCAATATTTCATTGTGTTTGAGGTTTGTTTATGAATAGCTATTCAAAAAACGAAATAAGACTTTTTGCTTTAGAGTACATCCATTATGGTAATTCTCATTTGTCAAGCGTATAAACTTCTTTCTCAATAGTTTCAGCCATTGTTAGAGCATCTAATTACATTCCTTCCAGAAAATCGTCAAATTTTATTTTATTCAGTCACATTTCCTGTGACTGTGAAATTGTTCAAAGATAAGTTTCTACGGAAGCCTTATGTGATCAATCTCATGGACGAGTTAACATTAAGGTATTACTCAGTATTATGCTTTTGTTGAGGAGAGGCAGAAGGTTCATTGTCTCAACACACTTTTCTCAAAGGTTGGTTTATGCTTCGGTATTATGTTGTTGTCACTACGAAGCTTATTTTATGGAGAGAGAAAAACTTTAAGAACTTTTTCATTCACAATTTGAAAAATATTTAATTAGGATTCTATTGACTAGAAATATATGCAATTAGGATTATTTTTTACTTTATATTGATAGGTCAGATAACAATGTGTTTAATTGATAGTGCTTACAAGCAGTATTTTGAGAGGCTGTAAGAAGATCAAGTCAAAACCCTCCAAAGGTTGCCATTCCAATGAAGTTTGCTAATGGTTATAACAATCTCCACCATTGATTATAGAATCTTGGCAACCTAGAACCAAAGAAGCAATGAGATGAATCTTTTTAATTATTATTTAATTTTTATTGTTGTTGATAGTGCTATATTTTTACGGTTGTTGCAGCTTCAAATTAACCAGTCAATAATTTTTTGTAATTATGTCAATCAAGTTGAACTTTTGGCCAAAAAAATTACCGAGCTTGGATATTCATGCTTTTACATACATGCCAAGATGCTCCAATGTCATTGGAACAGAGTCTTTCATGACTTCCGCAATGGTGCTTGTAGAAATCTTGTCTGTTTAGGTGCATAAATACCTTGTACCTGTATACTTTTATGTCTTCAAATTTTCGTGCCTTCTATTTATTTGACTATTTGTATGTGATTATTTGATATTTCCAAACACTTTTGACAGATCTTTTTATAAGGGATGTTGATATTCAAGCTGTTAATGTTGTGATCAATTTTGACTTTCCAAAGAATTCAGAAACCTATCTACACAAGGTACGTTGTTTTTTATAGAATACCAGGGACTGTCTTTTGAGAGTCTTCTATGAATATGCAAAGAATAAGCAATGTTTTATGTCATCTGCTTGTTTCATTGCATCTACTTTTATGCTAGTCTGTTGTATTTAAGTGAACCAAAACATTCAGTTCACCAAATATTTTCTAGGTTGGACGCTCTGGTTGATTTGGTCATTTGGGTCTTGCTATAAATATTATTATATATGAGGATCGTTTTAATTTTTAAGTATCATCATAATCATTGATGTTAACTATCATTAGTAGTGTTGTTTGGTCTGCTTTTTATCCAATGCACATTTTCATGACTATTTTACTGTAGATATAAGATTGAGCAAGAACTTAGCATCGAAATACAACAAATACCACCACAAATAGATCAGGATGTTTACTACAGATTCTGTGTAAGGAGTATATGCAAATAGCTGATGCAAACAAGAGTATGTATTTTATACTATTCTTCCTTTCTATGTTTACTTCTATATATTTTTCTATAAGCGTAACCCTTGCACCTACATATGAGGATTGTTTTAGTTTGTAAGTATCATCATGATCGTTGATGTTAACTATTACTAGTAGTGTTGTTTGGTTTGCTTTTTATTCATTGCACATTTTCATGACTCTATTTTACTGTAGATATAAGATTGAGCAAGTTCACTTAGCACTGAAATACAACAAATACCACCCCAAATAGATCAGGATGTTTACTACAGACGATTCTATGTAAGGAGTATATGCAAATAGCTTATGCAAACAATAGTGTATATATTTTACACTATTCTTCATTTCCATGTTTACTTCTATATATTTTTCTATCGGCGTAACCCTTGCACCCCCTGGTGCAAGTGCTAGTTTATTATGTGTTACAAAATGAAAATATTTTTTTGTTTTAGTAATTCATTTTAAAATCAAGGTTCTTCAAGCTCTAACCATGCTTATTACATATCTACACAAAATGACTCCATCATTTGTCTCTTGGTACATTAAGTCTAAAACAAATTACCACATCTTTGAGCAAGTTCAGATAAATTATCCCATCCCAAACAATGAAGAATGTAACAAAAACTTCACATAAACAAATCCCTAAATATCCTTCTATATCAATTGACCCAAATCATTATACACACTAAATTTCCTTATTAAATATTAATGCTTGACAATCTTGCCACATGTCTAGAGGTACTATTCAAGTTTTGCAAGGCAACATCCTTTTAATATATCAAGAGCATATGGATACCAACAAATTATTTTGGAGGGGCATGACCCCATGTGAGGGGGATTCGTCTTCCTCAATCATAAAACATCAATAAAAATATGGTAGAGAGGGGCTCCATATGATGTAAAGAATATCCTAATGATTTGTGCAATCCAATCCCCAAAGTTTCCCTCTCATGCACATAGATAGCTTTTCTCACTTAATAATATTACTCACATATTCGTTTACACTTAAGAGATGCCAACACAGGTGAGGTAATCCATTATTATGTACCCTCCCATTTCCCTACTACATATTTAAATTTTAACCTTGCCTTTCTACATTTGGCTACAAGTATACACATGCTCAAACACATCATTGACGAATATATAACCAAATGCTATTTTTTTCATTAAAGCACAATAAGGACTAAAGAGGTTGGACCCTCAATCATATCCCATTATTCCATCACCTCACAAAATCTACCACAACTCTTCATAATCATACTCTAAACCCATTTACTCTTGTATAATTGTCATCCTCCACTACTGAAGAAATAATTGATATTTCAATTATTCAACCCTTGTACATAAGAGGTTCTTACATCTACACCATATCAACATAAGCATTTTATTTCTTCCACACTCTTGCCCAACAAGAGATGTGTTAAATAGTCAACCCTTCAAACACAAAATATTGATATTCTAATAAGGAAATTTTGAAAAAGACAATTGTGACACGCCAAGAAAGTCAAGCTTCCATGAGTTAAGACATATAGAGGACCAGACAAGAAGTATGGTGAACCTTATGTCAATGTAAAAAAGCTTTTCTCTAGTTCAACTAAATCAAACATCATTCATGTAGAGTTCTCAACTTCAACCCTTCAATTTTGACATACCATTAGTGTCCTACACATCATGGAGTTAACATTTTCTTCATCTTATCTACAAACCTTTGCATTTTAGCATACCATGCATGTCCTAACACATCATGTAGTCTACATGTGTTTGTCATATTTCCCTCCAACTCTCCCCTTCCACACCCCTTAATTCATTTTCTTTTGTAAGCCCATCCCACTCCAAGCACAACTCCAAACACAACAACCTTTTTGTTCCCAACCATCCCCTTGGGGCATGCCAACATAGAAAAAGTTGTTAGAGGTATACACACCATACCAATGTAGATAGAGACAATTTCCAACAAGATTTCCATACATATTCATCTCAAAATCTTCAAGACTTGGAACAATAATATTCAAGTTGTGCGTCTCTATACAAAGCATGTACTCTTAAAATGTGTGTAATGGATATTCTTACAAGATAATCAATCTCACTATGAATAATCATAGCCCAAGGTGTTCTTTGCTATGATGTGAATGGGAGCTCAAAATCTATGTTACAATGTATTTAACACTTTCCCACAATCTAATTTTGGCCCCTAAAGCACCATAATTTGTCATTCCTCCAATAAATATGCTAGTCTAGAAATATTTTTTATGGCCTCTAACTTTATAATCATTTATTCAAATGTGGCCACCACAAGATATTGGGGAGAAATGTACCCAAACATGGAGAGTACAAGGAAGAAGAAGCAAATCCACACACTTTACCTCTTGCCACAATACCCAACCTGAGGCTTTGTCCACTTTAGATGCCACCTTAGCTTAGTAATGGAGTGCATATGATTATTTCATGATGTTAGTTGTATGATAGTATTCTTTGGTAATATATTAACACAGTAATTTCTTTATGTATTTCAAGGTTTCAAAAAAGTAGATGCAATTCATAATTTTATAGAGTTGCAATCATTTCACCCCATATATGTGATTATCACAAACCAAATGTTTCCAACCTACCACTAGTAAAAACTCACACAACTCTTCACATTAATCTTAAGAAATTTACATATTTAAATTATTAACAAAAACATTACAAATATCATGATAAAGTGGTCAATAGCTTACTCTTCTATATATAGATTAATATAATTATTTAACACTCTTTAAATAACTTTTATGTGAATAACTTTTTTTGGGTAAGGTAAGAACAAGTCAATCTTGATAGTTATGATTTTATTACAATTTTTAAAAAATACAAAGGTCATACCACTAAAAATTATGATTTTATCATTACAATTTTTCAAAAATACAAAGGCTATACCACTAAAAATGCCCTTTTATTTAAATGAGGGCACTAAACCACTCTTAACCAGATAGACAAGGTTACAAGTAGGTCGTTGAGGTAATGGATACAAATCATGCATATGCTAGAAGCAAATAAGATTTCATTTAGAGATATACAAAATGCAACCAAAAGTTAAAATGAGGAAAGGAAAGCTAATTTCATTTACAAATTTAAATATCTTCCTACAACCATTTTTACCCTCAAATGCTATATGGTTGAGATGACAAAGCGGGGTACCACCACTTGTTTTATATATTATTAATAGGTGGAAGGAAGAACATACTCATGCATTCTCAAAATAATCCTTCATAGGGTTCAAGCTAAGGCACTCTACAATTTACTACTGCATTCTGAAAATAATCCTTCATAGGGTTCAAGCTAAGGCACTCTACAATTTACCACTACATCACTCTCAGACATTTGATTGAAAAGGTTTGAAAAAAATAGGGAGTGCAAGATTTTTGTTGTTTTTGTTAATTTCAAAGAGGCATTTGACATAGTGCCTAGAAGCGAACTTTTGGGGGAAAATGGAAGTGTTGGGAATACTAGAAAAATATAGCACAATATTTGGTAGGCTTTATGATTAGGCAATGTCTGTCTAGCCTACAAAACAACCATTTGACCGTATTTATTAATTGATTAAAAATAAAGATGCAATGCATCTTTATTTTTAATCAATTAATAAATACGGTCAAATGGTTGTTTTGTAGGCTGGATAGACAATTCCTTATGATTAGGCTCAAACCAAAATCAAAACAAAGGATTGCCTATCGAAATGTTTTGGGAGTGAAATCAAAGTTAAACAAGTGTCCCCATTGTCCCCCACTTTGTTTGGGCTATACAAAAACAAGTTAGAGGAGTGGATAGACAAGCCAAGTGTAGGTGTTCACCTAGCCACAATTGTGATAAAGTTAATGCTCTATGTAGATGACCTCATCCTAATGGCAAAAACAACACATTGTTTGAAAGTACACCTGAGAGCCCTAGAAGTATTCTACCAAGAGGTGGGAATGCAAGAGAAGCCAAGATCATGATCTTTACCTCGAAAAAAAAACAAATGAATTTTTAGTTCAAAGGAAACTCCTTGCAAGTGGTACAAATCCTTGGGCCTTGATTTTCACAACCACCTCAACTTGGAGACTTGTAGGACAAAAATGATACAAGGGGGATGGAAAGCTCTATACATGCTTCAAAACAAATGTCGATCAACTAAACCATGGGATTGGAAAATAAAGAAGACTTTAATTGGGTTGCTTGTTACACCAATGGTGTTGAATGGTTACAATGCTTAGGGTAACAACACATCAATATTAAAATGGAGACAAATAGAAAGGTTACAAAGACATTTAATCACAAGCAACTTCAAAATAAAAGCTATGGTCACATACAAGAGTGTCTTAGCCGAGGCTAGAGCCTTTTGAGTTGATGTTGCACTGATGATTGAATTGCTAGGATATTTGAAGAGAATAGAGAACATGGAAGGACACTAGTAGCCCAAAATAGTAGTAGAAGAAAAGCTAAAAATAAGAAAAAACACATGGATGAAGCAAAATACCAAGTGGCTGAATAAATGAAAAATTAGCATGCAAGAGTGCCCAAATGCAAATATGGAAATCAAAAGCTATATGAGAGAAAGTCAAAATAGTCATGTGAGCAAAACAACTCAAGCAAAAAGGAGAATATTATGTCAAGCAATTTAAACCAACATGTGATCACGATCAAAAGCACTATATAGAAATTGATATTAAGTGGAGAGCTAAAATGTTAATAGCCCAGTTAAGAACTAGCTCACACCATCTTAGGTGTCAAACAAGGAGGTGGAAATCACCCAAAGAGGAGCGAGTTGACAGGGTTTGTCATCTCCGCCCATCAAGATCAATGAAAATGGACTGGCATTACATCATGGAGTGTATGGCATAAGGAAGACATACGAATCAATTATGCTAGTACTCTAAAACAAGAATCTTTAACAACTTTATTCGAGGAGGAATGGATAGCAAAAACAATAGTTTACTTGATCAAAATCCTTAGCAAAAGACCCATGATCAAGAAAGAAATAGAGAACAATTAGAAATATGTTGGTTTCACCATAGTTCAACCACTAGGCCCCATAGACTGCCTAGTCTCGTGGACGTCATTAAAAAGTTTCATTTTATTTCACTCATCAAACTACTAAGCATGTGTCTACCACAAATTGAACCTAACCTAGTCATCATTTTCAATCTCATTGTAGCTTAACGGAAAATGGTTGACAAGAAGAGAGATCCTACCTCTAAAAGGGATCCTTCCAGCCAAAGGGAATTACTTTAAGATAAAAATAGCGAGTGATTCCAGTTCACTCATTATTTAGGCCTACATGAATGCTAGGGCTCAAATTAGGTGGGGCGCTTCAAGATTATCATACATTGCACTCAATGCGATACCAATATCATTTTTAAATTTTAAAGTCTGGTTTGCATTATAGCTCATTAAATCATCTCTAACAGGCTGAGTTTTTACCTTTAAATAGTTCATAGTCCCGATTGACCAAAAAACCTAGAGAATTCTAGAGCCTCATTTCTTAGATTGAGATGAAATGCCTTGGAAAGAGATCCAAGCTTCTTTCTGAGAGTCGGAGGATTACACAATGGATACAGACCATGCAGTAATCCTCGGAGTGATCTTTCCCTGTTCGTGACTTCAGGATATTCAGTAATATGTATATTTTAGTAGTGGTTTGGACAAAACCAACCCACCCTTGCAATGGGAATTGTTTATGATAGCTTAATAACAAACAAGGAAATATTTTGAGATTTTAATCTTTTCTCTTACAGGACAGCCAATGCAATAATCAATCCTTAGAAAGATGGCACCTACTCAAATCTTTTGAACCCTTGCCATGAGCTGTGTATAACTACAGAGGAAATTCTGAGAAGTCCACCCAATCCAAATTCATGGCAATGCTTAGATTCTGTGATAGGAGAATAAAATTACTGGTTTTCATAGTTCACCCAATAGCTTTATGAAAGAAACAATTCACAAGTGGGTTCTAAAGATTCACTCAAGACTACAGTGTGTACCATTTTGAACAAATTCAATGTGAGTCTCAAATTCATGTTAATTGTATTTCGCCAACTGCAACAGATGGAAATGCACTAAATATGTAAAAGCAAAATTGCATCAAAAAATATAAATAGGCAATCCTTCTAATACAAGAATAAAGCAACAGGTATCAAGGTGCATTTTCTACATGAAGAAAGGATTTCAAAGGTTAGTGTAAAGCCCACCATGACACTTAATGCTAGCACTCTACTAATCTACTCCTAAACTTTGGCAAACTGATTTATATCACACTTTTTATAACCTTTCAGACTATTTGATATAAGAGAATAATGTTCACTGATTTTCAGCGCACCCCACAAGACCTTGCCAAAAGAAGCATAATGCCCTCCAGTAGCATGATCAAAGCAGTAAGCCTGTGTCAAACAAAAGAAAAGCACACTCCCTACGCAGGTATTACCCTGTTCAGGTCCAAAGGGACTTTCTCAGCCTACTCCTGTTAACAGCCCTAGCTTTGCTAGTGATGGAAACAAGGTAAGCACCCCTGGTGCCATACTAATTAGAAAGTGCACACGGAACACTGAATTGAAATATATAAATTCATAATACTTGCATAAGAATCTAGATGGTCTGTTTTGTGAAATAAAAAATAAAATGCTCCCTTAAGAGTTGTATTATAAAATTAAAAAACTATTATTGAAAAACTTAACTACACCAGTTTATTTGATTCTGCATATCTGAAGATCTCCAAACAATTAAGACCTGCAAGTACAACCAGATCACAGCTAACTTCAATACAAAGGCTATTAATGGCCATAGTTCCAGATATATTATGACAAGGAAGAATTCTAGCATACCTCTTATGAATTGGAAGCCTGTGAATGGACCAATGTACTCTTTCCTTCACTGGCATTGTCCAAAGGTACATATATTTCCCCTCCAGTTTCTCCCCACTGCTCTCCACTGACAGTTTTCTTTGCAGCAAGAAACACCGCACTCATGTCATCCATGCCGTGCTTGATAGCTTCTTCCCCATCTCCATATCCATGCTCTTCAGCATACTTCCTGACATCCTCTGTAATTTTCATGGAACAAAACTTTGGCCCACACATAGAACAAAAGTGAGCTACCTTAGCACCCTCTGTAGGAAGGGTCTCATCATGAAATTCCTGAGCAGTAGTAGGATCAAGAGACAAGGCAAATTGATCTTTCCAGCGAAATTCAAAGCGTGCCTTACTCAAAGCATCATCCCATGCTTGAGCAAGAGGATGCTGTTTTGCTAAATCTGCTGCATGAGCGGCAATCTTGTATGCTATGACACCAGCCTTGACATCATCTCGATTAGGCAAGCCAAGATGTTCTTTGGGAGTTACATAACAGAGCAGTGCAGTGCCAAGTGCACCTATATTGGCAGCACCGATAGCTGAGGTTATATGGTCATAGCCAGGAGCAATATCTGTTGTAAGTGGGCCAAGCGTGTAAAATGGTGCCTCATTACACCAATCCAGTTGTTTTTCCATGTTTTCAGGGATCTTATGCATTGGGATATGACCAGGTCCTTCATTCATCACCTGTACATCCTTTTCCCAAGCACGACGTGTAAGCTCACCTTGAGTAGAAAGTTCCGCAAATTGTGCAGCATCATTTGCATCATAAATAGAACCAGGTCTTAACCCATCTCCTATAGAAAGAGAAATATCATACTGGTTACAGATGTCAAGGATTTCATCCCAATGCTCATATGCAAAATTCTCTTTATGATATGTCAAACACCATTTTGCATGAATAGAGCCTCCTCGAGACACAATTCCAGTCATCCGCTTTGCAGTCAGAGGAATATAACGAAGCAGAACACCAGCATGTATTGTGAAGTAGTCCACTCCTTGTTCAGCTTGTTCAATCAAAGTTTCTCTAAAAATCTCCCAAGTCAGCTTCTCGGCAATTCCGTCAACCTTTTCAAGAGCTTGATATATAGGTACTGTTCCCACTGGCACAGAAGAATTACGCAAAATCCACTCACGAGTTTCATGAATATGACGACCAGTGGATAAATCCATAATTGTATCTGCACCCCACATGGTTGCCCACTGTAACTTTTGAACCTCCTCTTCAATTGAGCTTGTCACAGCTGAGTTTCCAATATTTGCATTTACCTTCACCAAAAAATTTCTCCCAACTATCATGGGCTCCAATTCCAGATGTTTCTTGTTTGAAGGAATAATAGCACGACCACGAGCCACCTCAGAACGAACAAATTCAGCATCAACATTCTCTCTTGTAGCACAAAACAACATCTCTTCAGTTATGATACCTTGTTTTGCATAAAACATTTGTGTGAAGCGACGATCATCACGTCTTCCACGGATTTTAATCCATTCCTTTCTAATCTTAGGAAGACCTATGCATTCAGTGACAAACAAGAACTTGTGATACCCAGCTAAGAAGACAGCCTAAACAAAAAGAATATCTACTAAATCAGTTAAGAATACAAAATTCAGCATACTAAATGGTTTTGGGCTCACCGATCCGAGGATTTATATTTTGAGGACCACTAGTATCATACGTATCAAAATAAGGCTCTTCTCCAGACAAGTGTATGCGACGAAACGGAGCACGCAGGAGTAAGCCACTTGGCTTATGAAAAACTTCTCTGGAACACATAAAGCAAAATATTATTTGCACAGCTGCTGAAGATTTAACATTTTCTTTTCATGACCTATATTATGATTTTCACTGATAATAAATTCCTGAATCCACAATCTCATTGACCAATAAACGACAAATTTATAAACAATATGTTTCATATTCATACCGATGAATCATTAAAGAAAAATTATGATCTTCAGTACCATTTATCTACAAAAGGAACTTAAGCTGAATGTAATAAGATTCACAATGAAATTTAACTGATGCCTCGGACATCTAAAGATTCAAAAGAAAAATGAAGAAAGCTGTGTTTTCTTTAACTCGCCCAAAGTATACCTGAATTCCTTTGTGCTGTTTGGGAAACACTGCTCAAATGATGGAAGTGGCAAAAAATCTGGGGCCGATGGATCCAGTGTATGCCGGCTGCGCTTGTCCTTCCCTACTCCAACAGAAGGACCTACTGCCAATGTGGCCCTTACCCCTAAATTCCTGAGCCTTCTAATGTCATTTGCTCGAACAATTGATATGTTATGGAAATTGTCAGAGCCTCCAAAAGATGTAACCCGTGCTACTTTCATACAATCCCCTCGACTACTATAATCCGAAGCATAGATATACTTATGCACAAGTGAAGTTGAAGTTGCTGATAGGCATGCCATGCCTGCAATTATAACACGATCCTTTCCATGAGAATTGCGAATGCCTAGTTAATCGATATAAATCATTTTCTAACTTTCCTGAATGATAATTGCTTTACTTGTACTCCCTTTGGCATCCTAAACATCTTATAGAAACCAAAATAAATAAAAAGGGAGGAGAGTCACATGTTAACTTCGAAATACATTTTTGCAAAGCTCTAGAAATCCCAACCAAACTTGTACATTAAATTGCAACATTTTCTCATTTGAAATATGTAATGTCCCCGTTTTGGAGGTAATTCGATTTAATTAATTTAATTAATTAAGTTGTCCAAAATAATGAATATTTTATGAGGATGACTAATTAATTATTTTAATTAAATAAATAAGTGGTATTAAGTTAATTATTTATAAAGTTATCAAATAAATAAATATTAAAAGATAACTTTATATTTAATTAATTTAATAAAGTGACTTGAATTATAAAATATTTTATAAAGTCACTTAATAAATAAAATAAAATAATGTTCTAGAAGTTTCTGGAGGAAGTGGAGAAAAAGAATAAATAGACGTCTTGGGCTTCATTATCAGGCATCCAGATTTGATGAGTTGTTGGTTGGTGATTCTTCTTGAGTATTTGTGGAGCCAAGTGGTCTGCAGATAATCAGATTGTCTTTGGGAACGAAAACTCCCATTGATAGCAATTTTGAGGGTGTGCAATATCACCTGAATTATTGCAGATTGGAGGTGATATCACAGTCACTTCATCAGGGCAGAAAATTGTGGCCTAAGGCCAATTTTGGAGATCATTCTATTGGGATAATCAGCATTGAGAAATATCATTGGAGGCATCGAGTATTTTGAAGAAGAGAACCTGATTCCTATTTAAGAATTTTCTGATGCCCAGGGCTGAAGCAACAGGGACGCCATTAGGGTTTTCAAGAGCCACGTTTTGTTCATACCCTTCTCATTTGGCATCGATCTCACATCATACCAAGGGCGCACCTCATAGGAAGGCTGGGCAATTGTTCTTAGTCCATTTTGGAGGCCAAAGGAGCTGGTAAATATTTAAATAAAATCCATTGCTTTAGAAACAGGGGCGGCAGCTAGAGAGCCACGATTTTGCTTGGAATCTATTCATCTTGGTTTGATTGGGTCTTCCACCTTGGGCGCATCATATTAAGAGTTGTGGAGATCATTTTGTCATTCATTTGGAGGCTTGAGGAGCTTGGAATAATTTTATATCTGCAAACTAGTGCAAAACAGGGGCGGCACTTTGGGAAGCTTCAATTTTGGCTTGGAGAGTCATCTTCTTATTTGACATTGCTTGCTTCTTCACTCCTTGGTCAGGGCGATTTCTATAATCAGATTGATGACATCATTAATTGCTGAGGAGGACGGCTCATTGAAAGATTCGATTTATTCAACTGCTGTGTGATTTCTCCATCAGAAATACAGGGCTACTTCAAGAATCAGGTTCCATTCATCTATCATTTAATTAGCATAGCATTTTTGGGGTGTTAGTTTCTGCTGTAGGTAGCACCTGTTATCAGCAATTATCATACTTTTTGTCTATGTAGTTTGCCAAGAGTTTTGGCTAATTTGAAATCAGCAATGTACTGGAAACCTTTGCAAACAAGGAGAAATAAGTAGTTGTTGTGAATGTGTAATCGAAGAGCTTTGTAATCAGACTTAGAGTTTCATGCCAAATGATTGTATTAATGTCAAGTGGCTGTAGTGCACTTTTTTTCATGCTTTGGTCATATATATGCATTCAACAGACAAATAACAAGTGCATTTGCATTTAGTGCTTAATAAACATCATTGTAGTCTTAATTCTCAAGCTTCTAGATCTCTTTAATATCATTACAAGTTGCAAAATCAGACTGAAACTCTACAACAGCAACCTGCAAGGCAGCATTTAAACTGTTTGACGAAATTACAATCAGCCAATTAGGGCAAATTGTGGACAGTTTTGAGCTAGGCTCATTACAGTGGTATCAGAGCGGTTTCCTGCCATCCTTTGGGTCAGAAATTGTCTTCATTTATGCAACAAAGTGACAGGACTAAGAGGTATACAGCTAGAGAAGAAAGAAAGCAAACTCAAGACACTTCATCAGCAGCTGTTGCAGCAAGACACCAAGAGATTGGTGACACCATGGAAGAAAGAAGAGAGGATGATCCCCCTAGAAATGAAAGGAGGAATAGAGATAGAGGAGAAGAATTGTTGGAAAGAATGGCCCAAGCATTTGAAGGATTTTCAGCTTCCTTGCAGCAGCAAATTCAACAAAACAGAGTTATTTTGGAAAATAGAACAAGGAACAACAGGGATCAAGATGATGACAGGAGTGTAGCAGGATCAAGGAGAGTACAAAGAGCATCTTCTCGCACTGCTGATAGGCCATCACGACCTACCTTCTTAAGGGAAGAGCGTGCTGCAGAAGAGAATGTGGAAGTTGTTGAGGAGCCTACCTTTGCTGATGCATATATGGCTGCTCATGATGAATGGCAACTATTGACACCAGAAGCCCGAGAGCTCATGCACTTCGATCGTTTTGTGCAAACAAGGATGGACTACTACAGGTCTCGACAGGAGAGGAGACCTAGGAATCAAAATAAGGATCTCAAGCAGGCTACTAATAAGCTTACATTACCTATGTTCGATGGAAGTGGCAAATCTACAGCACAGTCATGGATTCATAAGTTGGATACTTTCTTGGCTCTTCGACCCATGACAGAAGAGGAAGCCATCAAGTATGCCACTTTGCATTTGGAGGGTGCAGCGCACGAATGGTGGTATCATGGGTTAGTCACATTGCAGCATAATCAGATCACATCTTATCAGGAGTTTGTGGATAGATTGGTGGAACGCTTTGACAAGAAAGACCCAGAATCATACTTCAGAGATTTGGCTCAACTCAAGCAAGTTGGGAGTTTGGAGAACTACATTGGGGACTTTCAGAGATTGTCAGTAATGGTTCCCAATATCTCAGAGAGACGACTGGTGGTGTTATTCATGGAGGGCTTATTGGAGCCTATGCGAGGATGGATAAAAGCCTTTGATCCTCCTACTCTTCAGGAGGCAATGAAGAAGGCTAGGAGCATGGAGTTCGCAGCACCAAAAGGAAAGAGCTCTCATAAGGATGTCCCTTCAACAAGCAATGAGACTCCTCAACAATCAGACAAGAAAACGAAATCAGCACCTATGATGAATGAGGAGACACGAGAAGAATTGAGGAAGAGAAAATTATGCTATTGGTGCAAGGAGCCTTACAACAAGGATCATGATTGCCCTTTGAGGCCTAAGGGCAAGGCAAACCGTTTCATGTGGGCATACTTTGAGGACTCTGATTCTGATGAGGTGGATCAGCACGTTGCTTCAGAACTTGATCAGGAGGAGAAGACTTCTGCTCCCATGGCATATATTGCCAATGTTCAGGATGAGACCACATTCAGGTTTAGAGGGACAGTTGATGGACAACGTTGCATCGCTATGCTTGATACGGGTGCGACACATAACTTTATTAATGGAGATTTTGTAGCTCGGTGCAGACTTCAGGTTGAGGATTTTGATGGATTCAGAGTTCGAGTAGCGGATGGGTATACTCTCGCATGCACCAGGAAGGTTGCTAATCTCACCTTGAAAATGAACAACTATGAGTTACATTCAGATTTTTATGTGGTCAACATGGGAGAGATGGACATAGTTTTAGGAATGAAGTGGCTCCAGGACTTGGGAGTATTTACCCTTGATGTACCTAAGATGGAGATGTCTTTTGAGGTTGATGGTAGGAGGCACGTATTGAGGGGTATTACGGATGGAGGCTTGCATTCTATCAGAGGACTGGACAGTAAGAGAAAGAAGAAGGTGATTCAGGAGAAACATGAGATGATTCTCAATCCATTGTTCGAAGTGGAAGCCGCTTGGTCATATGACAATCCACTCTATGATGAGGATAGCTCTCTTGATTCCAATCTTGAGATGAGCATTGTTGATAGTATTTGTGATCCTACTAGTGCATCGGGATTGCAAACAGGACTCACAGAGGAGATTTCGGAGGTGTACATAGTGAGGAGTGCTTACAGCTTCATTTTTGATTCTCATGTACATGACCTATTCAGGATGCACAATTCAGATGCACATATGATGGATAGTTTGGATGATAGTTTATCTTGCGCGAAGTTTGGAGGCAAGGATGATCAGTCTCTTGGCTTGCTTCCACTTGAGGCCTATATTTCTGCGGCACTTGGTGATGGTATTGAGTTGGTACGACAGTTTCAGTTTGAGCAAATGTTGCAGAAATTGTTTGGTGATGACAGGGACATTATGCAGTTCTTCTTGTGGGATCCAGGTGGTGAATTGCTTGAGGACAAGCAATTTCAGGAGGGGCGGACTGTAATGTCCCCGTTTTGGAGGTAATTCGATTTAATTAATTTAATTAATTAAGTTGTCCAAAATAATGAATATTTTATGAGGATGACTAATTAATTATTTTAATTAAATAAATAAGTGGTATTAAGTTAATTATTTATAAAGTTATCAAATAAATAAATATTAAAAGGTAACTTTATATTTAATTAATTTAATAAAGTGACTTGAATTATAAAATATTTTATAAAGTCACTTAATAAATAAAATAAAATAATGTTCTAGAAGTTTCTGGAGGAAGTGGAGAAAAAGAATAAATAGACGTCTTGGGCTTCATTATCAGGCATCCAGATTTGATGAGTTGTTGGTTGGTGATTCTTCTTGAGTATTTGTGGAGCCAAGTGGTCTGCAGATAATCAGATTGTCTTTGGGAACGAAAACTCCCATTGATAGCAATTTTGAGGGTGTGCAATATCACCTGAATTATTGCAGATTGGAGGTGATATCACAGTCACTTCATTAGGGCAGAAAATTGTGGCCTAAGGCCAATTTTGGAGATCATTCTATTGGGATAATCAGCATTGAGAAATATCATTGGAGGCATCGAGTATTTTGAAGAAGAGAACCTGATTCCTATTTAAGAATTTTCTGATGCCCAGGGCTGAAGCAACAGGGACGCCATTAGGGTTTTGCAGAGATTTTTGTTCATACCCTTCTCATTTGGCATCGATCTCACATCATACCAAGGGCGCACCTCATAGGAAGGCTGGGCAATTGTTCTTAGTCCATTTTGGAGGCCAAAGGAGCTGGTAAATATTTAAATAAAATCCATTGCTTTAGAAACAGGGGCGGCAGCTAGAGAGCCACGATTTTGCTTGGAATCTATTCATCTGGTTTGATTGGGTCTTCCACCTTGGGCGCATCATATTAAGAGTTGTGGAGATCATTTTGTCATTCATTTGGAGGCTTGAGGAGCTTGGAATAATTTTATATCTGCAAACTAGTGCAAAACAGGGGCGGCACTTTGGGAAGCTTCAATTTTGGCTTGGAGAGTCATCTTCTTATTTGACATTGCTTGCTTCTTCACTCCTTGGTCAGGGCGATTTCTATAATCAGATTGATGACATCATTAATTGCTGAGGAGGACGGCTCATTGAAAGATTCGATTTATTCAACTGCTGTGTGATTTCTCCATCAGAAATACAGGGCTACTTCAAGAATCAGGTTCCATTCATCTATCATTTAATTAGCATAGCATTTTTGGGGTGTTAGTTTCTGCTGTAGGTAGCATCTGTTATCAGCAATTATCATACTTTTTGTCTATGTAGTTTGCCAAGAGTTTTGGCTAATTTGAAATCAGCAATGTACTGGAAACCTTTGCAAACAAGGAGAAATAAGTAGTTGTTTTGTGAATGTGTAATCAAAGAGCTTTGTAATCAGACTTAGAGTTTCATGCCAAATGATTGTATTAATGTCAAGTGGCTGTAGTGCACTTTTTTTCATGCTTTGGTCATATATATGCATTCAACAGACAAATAACAAGTGCATTTGCATTTAGTGCTTAATAAACATCATTGTAGTCTTAATTCTCAAGCTTCTAGATCTCTTTAATATCATTACAAGTTGCAAAATCAGACTGAAACTCTACAACAGCAACCTGCAAGGCAGCATTTAAACTGTTTGACGAAATTACAATCAGCCAATTAGGGCAAATTGTGGACAGTTTTGAGCTAGGCTCATTACAAAATATTGGATTCCTAATGTTAGTTGAATAAATTCATAGCTTCATTTCTTGAAATTAAGATGCATTCACCTACAGGGATAGAGTTCAGTTGATGAATTCAGAACCAAATATTTTATGAATTTGAAACCACACCAAAAGACCAAATTAGGTCCTTCAGAAAGGAACTCGCTTTTTAAGAACTTTGTATTGCACCAAGTTCCAACAGAAGTGGGTCAGGCATGGTGCATATAGGCACCAGACTGCAAAGATTAGAACTCAAAAGTTCAAAACCAAATACTTGTGAATTTGAGTCCATGCCAAAGACCAAACCAGGGCCTTCAGAAATGAACTCACTTTTCAAGGATTTTATACTGTACCAGTGGGAGTAAGGCATGTAAGGTGCATATATAGGCACCGGACCATGAGATAAAAAGGCAGAACTTAAAGTTACATTGGAATGCATCCCCCCTCTAAAACCCTCATCCCTGTCCCCATAGTTGTTTCTAGGACTTTGGGATGTCAGGGGGCATCCCCTAACCATCCCCAATCTGCAAAAAAAATCAGCAACATCCCTAGGATGCCCAAAAATTCGGAATGTTGCCAAGACATTTGGCCATCCCCAGGACATCTGAGATGTCCCTCAACCATCTTGGGGATGTCAGGAATCCTTGACAGCAATTGTTTCTCCAATGTTTTGTTTAAAATACAAAATTAAAATAAATGTGGGAATCTGGTTTAACTTCCATAACTAAACTCCATTCAAGGAAGAAGTCCATATTGTTTCAAATAGTATGATTCGTTTTATATTTAGGAATTTATTCCTTGAGGAAAGTTCTCATTTAACACCACTGAACTCTTGATATGCCTGTTTTAAATTATGTTTGTTAGCATTATCTTGATGTTACATTTGCAGATTACTGAAATCATTTTAAAAGTTACATTTGATATGAGAACAAATATATCTGTCATATCACCTGCAGATTTTTAAAGATACACTTGCTGTATCTATCATATATATATCAATTTTAAAAGTTGCATTTGCTCTTTCTAGCATATCACCTGCAGATTTTAATTTTTATGGACACTCTAATGCTATCAGCCATGTCAATTACATTTTCAATCTTTGATTAAGTTTAATATTGAACTTGATATGTTCTATGAATGTCTAAACTTAAATTTTGATGCCATGTATAGTTAAATAATTTTTTTACAAGTTTAACTATAAATGACATCATAATTTAAGTTTAGACATCTTTAATCAAAGATTGAAAATGTATCTATATATATAGCCCCCATCCCCAAAACGTCATGGAACATAGCTCAGAACCAAATACTTGTGAATATGAATCCACACCAAAAGACCAAACCAGGGCATTCGATAAGAAACTCATTTTTTAAGGACTTTGGACAGTACCAGTGGGAGTAAACCATGTAAGGTGCGCATCTAGGCAATTTGATTGTCATGGCATTCCATCACCATGAGACTGCATTTCTTTGAGGCATTTTTTCAAACAGTTCACTGCCTTGTCTATGGATTGTCATAGCATTCCATCACCATGAGACCGCATTTATTTGAGGCATTTTTTCAACTGAACTGTTTGAAAAATGCCTCGAAGAAATGTGGTCTCATGGTGATGGAATGCCATGACAAGCAAAACTTTTAGCCATAGCAGTAAGGCAGTGAACTGTTTGATAAAATGCTTTGGTAGACATGTATGAAAAATGTGGTAGCATAGACAAGGCAATGAACTGTTTGAAAAAATGCCTCAAAGAAATGTGGTGTCATGGAATGCCATGACAAGCAAATGCAATTGGCAGCTTCTCCTAGTTATCTCCTAGTTATTAGTTATGCAATGTGAAGTAATGGCATAACTGTTTAGGTTGACTTTGTAAAAACTATATCGTAATTGAAATTTATCATCTATCAGCATCTAGTTATTAGTTATGCAATCTGAAGTAATGCTTTGAGTTTGAAAGATGTGCAATGCAATGTAATCTGCAATATGAATATAAACTACAAAAATCTATTTTTCAATTCATTAGTTAAACTCTTTATTTTATTTGCTCTCTATATCTCTATTCTATGGAAATGCCTTTCAATTGCAAAAAAAAATAGTTTTTATCTCTTGTTCTACAATTTTTCACCTTTTTTTTAAATCCGATTTTTTCAAAAAATCTTATACTTTAGGTTTGCCGATTTTTTCCCCACAAGATTTTTGCTGCTATGTATTGGACTATGCAAAGAGGTAATTACCAACTTTATTAATTTGCCTCTGAGGAATTCGTGGCTGAATGATTTGAATTCCTAACATAGATGGGAGCTGAAAACAACAGCCTTTTGAAAGGTGGGGGGGTTTTACAATGGATATCTTGGGTGATGCAGGTACAACTGAGAGGATGTCATTTGTCTCCATCTCCCAGTTTTGTGCATAGATAGTTTTACTTATTGGTTTTCAGCAAGGCACAATCTCGGGCTCTTATTAATGAACTTCAAGTTGTTTATAGCTTTGAAAAGGCACAACCAAGGACTCTCTAAGCATTTAATGAGTGTAATTCATAATGCAATGTATCCTGGTACGGTTAATCATGTCAGTGGAGGCATGCCACACGACCTAAGATTTTTGAGTTCTTTTGGTGTGGGATTCAGGATTATGGGGAGTTTTTGGGTTTTCTTACCCTACAAGATACAGATTCTGAATATTTTCATAAACATTTTATCAAATACCAATATAAAATTCCTTTTTCCTTATTAAAAGAAGGATGAGAAAACCAGATTTTATTTGGCTAGTTTTCTCTTGGAAGAAAACACAAGGCAGCTATAAGAATTCCTGTAGTCATTTAAAAAATTTGGTGCAATTAGAAAAGTTGGAAAAGCAAATTCTTAGTTAGCTGGAGCTTGCTGAACATTGGCTAGGGGATGATAAGGAAAACCTTTTACATTAATGTTCCCAAAGTAGTTAACTCTGAGGTAAAATATGATGAGATTCTTACTATTATAAAATATGAATAACACCAAGCAATCACCCGCACGGGAATAAAATGAAGTAACAACCAACATTACAGAAGATATATTTCATAGTCGTGTTGCTTAATACATGAAGAGCAACTAAGAGCAAAGCAAACGGTAAATCTCTCCAGTGCAGACAACAGTCTTCTGCATGTGAAGGTTCCTATTCTAATAGTCTTTGGGTCCCATATTCAGGATGATACAGAACAATGCATCATTCTGAGGCAGAAAATCTCCCTTATAAATCTTGAAGCATTTGATAACTTACAGAGAATGGCCTTTGATGTGTGTTTTCTGATAAATCAAGATGATTTCAACTACCTTTCCCTGACAAAGATATGGCAAGGAAATTATTATACCTAGGCTTGTGGCAATATTAACAAACTTATGAATAGAAAAAACTCAACGTCCAAACCTTAATAATCATGATACATAAATACAGTCTTCCCCATAGGAATCCACACCCTCTGGGTACTAATATAAACAAAAACAACAAAGCAAGGTATTAAAACAGCTCAAACTCAAATTCTACAGAAAACCTACATCATACTTATGTACACTGGAATACAGTCCAAAGTTAAGGTCGAGTGATACCACTATGAAAAACAGGGTGAACTGGCTTCTGAGCTATACTTTAAGAAACATGACAGGAAAGGGCTGTTTTTGGGCCCCGAAAGGCATCCTCAACAAGAAATAGCCACTGGGGGCTGATTTTTCTGTTTCTTTTTGCACCACACCCTCCCTCATAACTGCCACTGCAACAGCCATGTTCTGGAGCTGGTTGCAGTCTTTTTTTCCTTGCAGTGTTTCTCTAAGTTATGGGGACAGCAAAAAATTTCCCAGATTTTGGTTATGGTGTGGTGAAGCTATTAAAATACATAAAAAATAATATTTGAATTTTTTTAATTCAAAGTAATTAAACTGAGAGAAAACAACTTAAACAGAATAAAAGCTGAAATTTTAATTGTTTAAAACAAGAAATGAAGAGCATAAGAGTTGGCATTTTCAGTAGGCCTGTATATCACTAGTTATTGATTGTCTATGATAATTCAAGATATTCCAGGTTTCTGTTTGAGATAAATCAATGCATATTTTGAATTTTCATGCTTCAAATATTCTGCAATAAGGATTTCTATTGATGCGATTTGAAGGGTAAAATGATAAATCTGAATTTTAATGTTTCTTATCTATCTTCACTGTTCCAATCAAACGATTTCTCTCATTCATCTGTTTGATCATTTTGAAATTAATCCTATTTCGCTACTATAATGCTACTCCTGGCTATGCTATAATGCTACTCCTGGCTATGCCAAAAGTTTATTTTCAAAGTGTTTACACATAAATACTGTTGTTGCCACATTCTTCTATCAAGTAGGATTAAAGTATGATCCGATTTGTTACTTGATCAAATAAACTAACCCTACCTTATTTATTTTCCATTATTATTTCTTTGGAACAAAACACTCATAATTTTAAAAAATAATTGTGCAAAAGATAGGGTCATGACTTCTAGTCCTGATACTATCACCAAAAGAAATGCTCATTTCCATTGAAAGGAAAAACTGCATGTAACAAATATAGAACCAAAAAATTTCCAGCATTTTGATGCATTTCACTACTAAATTTATGCTCACAGTTTGCCATTGAAGCATGCATTTCACATAGATAAAACCTCTGATGGGCAAAGTCAAAACTAAAGAAAAATGTCTTCCTCGGAGTTGGATTTAAAACATTTTCAAAAACAATTGAAAGTGAATAAGAATCAAAATAACGCCACAAAAAAAACCAGAAAATCATTGATACAATGCTTCAAACTCAGTAAATGAAACTACTTTTGCAACTTCTATAGGGGAAAAAGGAATGTTGTAAAATCACTGATTTTTTTAATTTTTTTTGGCACCAAAATGATGCAGGCCATTCTGGGGACGTCAGAGCATCCCCATGCATTCTCAAAAACAGGGAACGTCCCCATTTTTTATGGATGTTCTTGGGAGGCCCCAAATTGAGGTGGCGGGGGTGCTGGGGGCATTCGCTCCTATCCCTTCATCCCTAGGTCATCCAGAGCATCACCCTGACCCCTGAGGATATGTTCCCATGTAACACTTTATTGCAGGTGCCAGCCAAATTGCCTTGAGCCAGGGGCTAAATTTGATGGTCGTATGACTAATTATGATTCAGAGAACTTCTCTAACAACTTACAAGATACGGACTAACTAGCTAGATAAGGTTCTCTAACTAGATACGGACTAACTAGAGACGGAGAGGAGAGCTTCTCTAACTAGAAACTAGATACGGACACTTAACAAAGACCAGTGACTGGCGTCCCCAAATATTATTATTCAAGGCAGCCAATTCGCATCAATGCGCCTTACCAATAATGTAGATTATGTAGTTCGATCATTGAGCCGGACGGCGACGTCTATGCAGCCAAGGATGCACGTTTGACTGTATTCATTAATTAATTGAAAATAAAAAATAACGTACTTTTTTTTTCAATTAATTAATAAATACAGTCTGATGCAGCACGGGAATGCGCCAAACAGGATAAAAAGAACAAAGTGAAAATTTGGGCAGACAATCTCAATAATTCAAAAGAAATATAGGTACTATGTATTTAGCTCTGCCTTTTCCTGCTTTTACCCTGAACCATACTAGCATATGTAAGGTAAATGTTAAATAGATAATTGTCAAGACTCATATCCATTTAGCCATTTCTTTAACCCCCCTCTATGTTCTTTCCTGACTCCATTTCTCAGCATTTTTCTTAATTTAGCCATTTCTTTACCCCATCTCTGTGTTCTTGCCTGACTCCATCTCTCGGCATCTTTCTCAATTCAAGGTTATTTACATTTATCAAGTGTGCATTGTAGTAGTACTGGAAACAATTTGAAACACATTTTCTTTTGAAGAAAATGCCTGATCAATTTAAATCATAGTATGACAAATACGCACGGACATTGTATGGATAGAGATTTATGACTAGTTTAATAGGTGATATGCAATCATATTCTACCTAATTTTACTAAAAATAAAAACGGTTATCCAAAAAAAAAAAATTAAAGATATCCCCAACCTCATCCACTCCCTGTTTTCCTGTCTGCCATCAAGATTCTCGTTTCTTGTTTATGGTAACATATATTTTAAAGCCAAAGGGTATTCTAGACTCCATTGCGCATTGCCGGGAGTTTACAATATCCAGGTGCGCAGGTGTGACTTCCAAGCAAAAAAAACTCTACCTTTAATGCGCATTCCCTCATAGACTGCACTACATTTAAGTTATTTCCCCTTCTCTAATCATGCACCATAGGCCTATTCTCACTACTAAATTCCCTTTCACACAATCCAGATGACTTTCTGTATGTGTGTTTCAACCAAACTAGAACCAGCGTGCAATAAACGATACAGCTTTCTGTATCAAACTACTAATCTATATCCTATGAAAGTTCATCCACACATTTCTTTGGTACTCAAAATGGGAAACAAAAAAACTGAACCGATTGAGTTGTTTTTCCAAGATAGAACAAAAAGGTTGTGTAGACTCACTTAAGAGATGAATCTGACCCCGAGTTACGCAACACCCTTTATAAATTCACCGCCTGCAATTCAAAACAGATCCACATGAAACTTGGAATGTTTGAAACTGAATGAAAGATGATAAAAGAACTGAGACCATACAAACCATTGGAAAAGAGAGAGAATAGCATATGCAGCTAGAGCCCCGATAAGAATGGATAAAAAGTAGAGGCGCCTGGCTTATTTTTATCTTCCTCAACTGTACTAAGCTACTACGTGGAAGTTATTCGATGGAGGAGATAAATATCTAAGGTACTTTATACACCATGAGCATATTCCTAGGCGTATATCCTGGCCAAAAATATCTTTCTAAGGACTCAGATCAGATAGGCATTAACATTTTTTCCCCTTTTCTTTTAAATTAAATTATTTTGTTAAACACTTAAATAATGGTTATGGTTGTTAATTAGTTATTTTATTTTTATTTTTGGGTAAAATTTGTTTACAATAATTATTTTTGGAATTTCTTGTGAGTTAAAAGTTAGTGTATTTTCATATCATTTTGTTAGTTTTGAATTTAAACTAGCAATGGCACCTTGGTGTGCAATGGGTACGCCAAAGAGTTGTGGAAGGTGAATTGGGGAGTTTTTTTTGGTTTATTTGTGCAAATTGTATCCTTCTTTTGAGAATTTTGATAGATCGATCGAGGGATTAGAATATGTGCAGCATGACTACTTTGAAAAAGTTGTAAAATAAAAATATATTTACTAATACTTTTTTCTATGGGTGTAACTGAAAGTTCTGTGAACAAAATTTGAATCCATTTTGTAGGTTAGGCTTGCTGTGCAGAATTGTAAGATGAGTTTATTGTATTCAACTGCAAGTTTGAGTTTCAAATTGCCATATTTTCTTATAATCTAAACTTGTATAAAGTTCCCGAGGCTCCCAAAAAAGAATATCTTTAATTCATTATGAAAGTGGCCATTACATTTGGCTGAAATTATCTAATGCAGAAATTAAATTGATAATCGAGTGTTAATATCTTCTTAATTGAAAGCTTTGGTTTGAGTTGTGTTTCAATCCTTGTAACTTGTAAGTGAATGCATAATTGCTAATTGATGTACCATTAGATCTCATTGTATTACAGAAATGTATGTAAAAAAAAATTAAAATTTTGAATATTTTTGACTATATTGAACCAGAATTTGAAGACATTTGAAGCATTCAAAGAAATGACCACTTTTATCCATATCTTCTATACATACAAAAAAATTATTAAATAGAATTACAATGATTTGAATTTTGAAATCATTGATGGTCCGACTATGAGGAGTTTGGAGCAGCCAACTAATAATCAGAAACATACATGTTTATAGAGGAGTTTGGCGCAGCCAACTAATAATCAGAAACATACATGTTCACAGAGGAGTTTGGAGCAAGCAACTAATAATCAGAAACATACATGTTCACAGAGGAGTTTGGAGCAGGCAACTAATAATTATGTATACAAATTGGTGTCTCATAATTACATAACTGTAGAATAACATTAATAGTAAAAAAACTATGATTGAAACTGCTGTTCAGAAACATTCGTTTGTTTTTCAGAGCATTATAAGTTACAGAGGAGTTTGGAGCAGTTGACTATTAATTATGTATATAGATTGGTGTCTCATAATTACAAAACTATAGAAACATCTGTTCTATAGGAGTAGAAATTCTGTGGATACTTTGCGAATCATTTGAATTGGTGGAGATTTTACAAGGATACAGAAAAAACAATGGAAAAATGCATGGTATTTATGAATTGTATCTGTGCATTGCCTTGTATTTTTCCTGTAGAAAGAATCCCTGCAATCGATAGCCAACCAATGTATTTTTTTTAAATTTTGCAAACAATAAATTCCATTGATATAGATATTTGAAACAAACAAACTGTGCAATTGTATATGAAAGTGAAGATTTCCATTGATATTCATTGATATAGAATCAATTTAGAGTCTCACAATACAACTGTTGTAACTATTATTTGAGCCGAGAAGGAAAATATATATATAAGAATAGAGTAATGATAATACTTCAATGCCTTGGGGGGCAATTGGGGGGCGAGCTTGCTTGATGAACTTGATTTTTAATTTAAACTAAAATTTTGTGTTGAGATTTTTAATTTAAACTTTATTGTGTGTAATTATTGGTAGTCCTCTATAATCTTCTGTAACATAAAATGGTTTGCTCAAAACAATGAAGACTTGAGGGGCCTTTACTAAATCGAGTCTTGGAGATTAAGACAATTTAAAGGATGGAGGAATGAGCAAACAACCATTGAGGGATTTGAAATTAGTTAGTATTTTCAGGGGTTGAGTAGGAAGTCAATTGATATCAGGGAAAATTGTGTTTCTTTTCTGATATGTACTGGCTTGTA